>JAZHYW010046688.1:0-15307 GCA_037355805.1 Ixodes ricinus
TGCCTGGAATCATAATATTACTTTCGTTTTCCCCGAGGATGTAACTCAAGGCGAGAAACGCGAAAAACCTCCGACGAGTCATTACGTCATAAGATGATATTTCGCGCCCTCTGACGCGTCACTCGCGTAAGCAGCTCGTGCAATTGCAAGCTTGCAAGATATATCTTCCCCCCCTCCCCTACTAACGCCAGTGGGGACGTCTTCTTTTTTTAGCTTTTTTTGGAAATAGCGAAAGTACGCGCGCATAGATTTGATAGGTTCTTAAGACGCACGAGAGTGGAGGCAACGTTACTAGCACCAAATATTTTACTAGGGGAATACATTCCACTCTGCTCATTTGCATTAGACAGAACGCCTACAGCGCCGAATCCAGCCCTGAAGGGAGTGGAGGTCCGCGCAGTCCACGCGCATGTGCACGTGGATGTTCGCGGCGGCCGCGGCGGTGTCGTCTCCGCTTCCACCTAAAGCCCCTCCATGTTTCCAAAGTAGCACTAGGTGCGTCGATGCACGAGGCACGCGCAACGTGCAACCCTTGGGAAGATCATGGCGGCACACCGTCGATTCACGTGCCACCACCACTATACTCTGTTTCAGCTAGTGTTGTACTGCAGGAAAGGCTACAAGCGCGAGCTCCTTGCCTCTAAAGAAAATCCCGGCGGCACACGCCCTCGTGCACCAAGGGGCAGCTGCGAACGCTATGAGCTCGCGCTTCTAGCCTTCGCTGCGGTACAAGATAAGGTGAAACGAAATATAGAAGTGGCGCGGGGCACGTCTCGAGCATTTCCAACAACAATGAATTTGTTACGTAGAACAACCATCGTCATCATTATTATTTACCGCCGAGACCTCCCCGACGATAGATGGCTCTCGCCAAGCCCACAGAACCTGTCCGCGCCGAGGCCATTGTATTTGAGAGGAGTGGAATGCATTCCTCCTAGTAAGTATTTGCTAGAACTCTCCGCTGGGAAACTCACCGTTGAAACCTGGACCGCTGGCGTCCACCGAGACCGAGCTAAATACGACAACAGCGCCACTCTGTGTCATTCGTCTTAACTGCTGGTCGCCTTGAGCTTTAGAAAGCATGTTTTTGCGTGAAAACTAACGGAAAAAAACTTTTTGTACTAACTTTTATTGGAGCTTAGTACTAAATAGGGCGCGCGTGTTGTTTTCTAAAATTTATAGTTCGCAAGGTTTTGCAGTATAATTAATATTGTTTTTATACAACTTGCCCCAGCGTGGATTCAGGTAGGCGTCCTGAGTTAGGCGCATATTAACCACGGTAGTAAACCGCGGCGCGTCCGCTTGGGAGTCGTGGGCGAAACCTCGAAGCCCCTTCCACAGTATCTGTTCTGGCCCCAAAATGGCCGATTATAACGAAAATGGAAGTCACGTGCAGTTCCTGGACTGGCCGCTGCGGGAGAAGTGGTGGCGTTGGGACCGCCATTAGCTCGGTTCTCGTGGACGGATCGGTGCCACTTTTTCAGATCAGTCTCTATGGCAGTTTCCCAACTGAGTGGTTCTAGTAACGTTGAGTGGAGGTTACGGAAGCCCATTTTATGACGTCAACGCTCTGGGGAGGACGGTCTTCAGTGGTACTTTGACGATAATTTTCTGCAGCCTCCGTGCACCAAATTCAAAAATAATCTTCATATTCGTAATCCTGGAGGCACAATGAAGACTATTTAGGTGTCTTTAGTCAAATTAAAAACCACTTCAGCTTCCTTTAAAGAAGCGGGGACTAGAGTAGATATTGAAAAATTGACGACGATACAAGTATTTAAAATTCACATTATTATTAGATTTCTAAGCAACTATCTCAAACCTGAACGCAGCCTAACTCATGGCAAATTCCACCAGTCGTGTTGGAGCGCGCCTATTTCACAGGGCGATCGGGATCGAGACGGAAGTGTTCCAGTCGTCGTTTAGGATCAGCTCCCACTCCAAATCTCGGTCCGGATACGAGAAGGGTCGCTTCGCCGATTTCGGCGGATTCGACCGGAAACCAGCCTGGCAAGCCCTCGGCGCGCACACGTGACTTCCTTCCTCGCCGGGCATCTCGCACTCGGAAGAATTCGTAATGGCCGCTCTCGAAGTGCCGCCCACTCTAGTGCTGCTGTTGCTTGATGACAGTTCGTCGTCACAGTTACTCGAGCAGCTCCTCCAGCAGCAGCGGCTGAAGTAGCAGCGACGACGAGTATCGCTTGTATGTCCCACATGAATTCGACTGCACTTTCAAACCTCCGCAGACGGGGCCGAAAATCGAGACGTACTTGGACACCCTTAACGAGTGTTTCGATGAAGAAGCAAGTGGGCTACCCTGATGCACATCGCTTAGCGACACGCATATTTCAGGTCATGATTAACTTCGTTCCTGCGTTGATTAGGTGTTGCTGGCGACGCGATTGCCGAAAACCTGTGCACCGAGATCCAGGACCGCGGGAAGGGGATTCCCGTGAAGGTGAATGACGGGAAGGCATCCACCGATCCCGGAGGTGAGGTCATGTTCCACTGGGGATCCGGAGGAGGAGCGACTCCGTTCGGATCGCGTGCTCTATCTCGGATCCGGTCTACTGATCCTGGCGTCCTTCAAAACGACCAGCGAAAATCGCCATCAAATTTCGACGTAACGGGCTTCGAGTTGGACCGGAGTTGTACCGACGTTTCAATTATATGTACCTCACGACACCAATTTCTGACTGAGTTGAAATGTTCAACCCAAAAATCCTTTACAGGATGACCGTGCATAAATTAAACCTTATCAAAAGTCTGTACTGCCTTATGTGCCGCAGCTTCTTCGTACAAAGCCCTTGTAGGCCTTGGAAATCAAGCCTTAATTAATGGGTATCTCGGGGCGATGGTTCGCCTTTCTTTAGACACACCGCACATGGTGAAAATTAATGTAAGAAAATGCCAAGTGGTATGGCTGAGGCCGCTGTTTGGAAACACGCCATGTGTAAAAATGTTTTCATTGAGAAAAAAATAAAACAGCTGAAACTGAATAAGAGCCGTCGCGGCGTCAAAAGAGAGCGGGAAAGGCGTACGCATTTGAATGAAGCTGGCGTATTTTTTTCGCCGCACTCAGCAGAAATGAAAGATCCCCTAATTGAAGGAGAGCCTCAGAAATGTCGGGCCTTTAAGCAAAACAGACTTGTCTTGCTGACGGCCGCAAAAGAAAGGACATTAATGAGCTGTCCTCGAGCATCGAGACTGAACTTCGTTCCCGACCGGAAGAGAAACAAATGAAACACGTTTACAATTCTCTGTAATCCCGAATTAGAGCGCAGCACTTGACGAGGAGGAAGGGAGGATGTACCCCTCCTTCCCCTACCTACCCTCCCCTCCTCCTCTCCTGCTCTCCTCCCATATAGCGGGACACTTTTGCGAACATTTCCCGCTAAATTTAGCGGGGAAACTGAATTGGTGTTCAGGTCACGTGACGTCAATTTACCCGCTAAATTCAGCGGAAAATTTCTCCGCTAAATTTAGCGGAAATATTGTCCCCTAAATTTAGCGGAAACATTTTCTCAGGTTGAGTGGCGTCACGCGTGATGTCACGAGGGTAAAAAATTTCCCTCCCAATTTGGCTGGAAATTTTTAAGCTAAAATTAGCCTGAACATTTTTACGGTGGATTTAGTGCAACAATTCCCGGCCAAATTTATCGGGAAAATTTCACCCTCGTGACGTCACGTGTGACGTCATTATGGGAAACGTCCCATAATGCAACGCGCGGTTACGCCGACGGCGACGGCGACGCCGCTGAACCCGGAAGCGGGCGCCTAAGAGCTGCGCTCTAAAAGAAACAAGCAGTGCATGCTGAATATCTTCTTTTAAGTGAGTTACCTCTCACCAGTGTTGCTGGGCGAGGAGGCACTAAACGTTTAATTTATATGCTTAATATATATATATATATATATATATATATATATATGTAAACGACTGAATTTTCGCGAAGACCTAATTTCCGCGAATTGCGCGAATCGCCTACAATTCGCGAAAAATACGTCCGCGAACGATTCGGATGCGAAAGCTATGGAATGCACTGATCGCGAAAATTAAAAACCGCGAATAATTTATATTTTCAGCTTTGGTCCGATTCGCGAAAATTTGAGCCCGCGAAAATTAAGTCGTTTACAACTATATATATATACAAATATATTGGCACATAAATTTCTTTTTAACAAAAATCGTACGACTAAAGTATCTTTTTTCATCCGTTCGCGCATTTTCCTGCTAAATTTCGCTGGGAAATTTGTGTCAAGTGACCTGATGTCTTTTGACATATACGAGTAGAGTTTGATCGCGTAATTAGGCCGGAAAATTGATGTCACGTGACCTATACAGCAATTGTGTTTCCGCGCTATATTTGGCCGGAAACTCGACGTCACGTAATCAGGAAATCAGCTTCGTCAATGAGTTTAGCGATAAAATAAATACAAATATAGATTTCGTTTATTTTTAAAAGGACTGGTTTAAGATTTTATGTGCACATTAAACAACGATCGTTTCTTTAAACACGGCATTTCGAGGATTATAGAACTTTGAGCATTAAAGTCGCTGCCCATTTGATTACACGTGGTATGTTTAAGCAGAAATCAGTAAAATCAAATTAGTTCCAACACGTCCTATTATTACTTGTCCAATAAACAATCGCCAAAATAATGCTACATCATTGCCTCTTCTAAGTTTTCGGTGCCCTGGCACTAATTACAAAGAGACCCTCGCACAGCGAGAAAATACGGGTGCTATTCGAAATTTGTTCGCGTCTCTGAGAATAGCTGGAACTACAATCGTAAACGCAATTTAAATATATTTGTAGGTAAGGTTTGAATCCTGGCTTCTGCGTAGAGTTTTCTGCGGACATCCCAGGAACCTCACTTGTTACGCACAGGACATTGTAAACCAAAAAGAAATGTTATCGCACAACAAGGACCGTAATAACTGTTGTTTTTTATGTAGCGAAATAACGAGTAAACCTAGTATCGTGCCAGACAAAAAGGGTGCGATGTAAAACAGGCTTCTTGTTCACAGTTTGACTCACAGAAAACGAAAATGCTGGTAACATGTTTTCACGTACTCACCTGCATCGTTGCCAGTAAAGACATTGACAGTTCATAAGTTTATCTTGTTTCGCCAAACTACAATTCGTTTTCGTACCGAGAGTGACCCTCAAACCACAAAGTCAAGGAGATCTCAGAACGGCTTGTGGTTTTTATTAAACTATTGTGCCCAGGATCTTTTTTTTCGGAGACTGCTGACTCTATGGTCGACGGCTATTCTTGATATGACAGTTCTTTTGCAGAACATGGCTGTTTTACATGCTGCGCTGAGCTCAAAGAATGATATTGTTAGGAAGGTGAAAACGACGACAGGACAGTGGTGCGGGCGACCATTTCGCGTGAGGCCCGCACGCGCCGGCCCGGTCTTCATAAATCGATTCCGAGTTCTGTCATTATGTCCTTTAAGGCCGGTTCTCGCATGCAGCGAAGCGCTGGTATAGCGCTGCTCAGGTGTCGTCAGATACTTATCGTCTGCAATGACCAAGAGTTTTGACGATGCGATACAAAGCTGGTGAACGCTCCCGTCAGCACGCGCTTAGTGCGAATACAGAGCAATTCTTCTAGCGCTCCGCTGCATGTGAGAACAGGTCTTTATTGTCCTTTTCTCCCGACACCATACTGTAAGAATATTCCTTTCGGCAAGAAATTCGTGTTTTCCTGTTTTCTAAGCGGACATTTTTTTCTGGCATGTTCGAAATTTACGTTATATTCGATAAGTCAAGCAGGGCCAGGGGCCTCAAATATTGTGACATGTAGGTTATATATTCCTCAAATTCGAAAGAAAAATATTAATTATTTGCTCTCCTGTTCTACTGTCACGCTAAATGAAAATGTAATAACTCACTAACCGCTTAAAATAAACATGTACCAATAATTGTTGCTACACATTCACATTGTATTTATTTGATTTTTATTAAAGAAGCACACATATAAAAAGGACATGAGACTATCTGCACGCGGGTATCTCTAACAATTAATCGCAACACTAATTCACAAAGGCCATCTGCCATTCAGACTTCTTGGAGCATGTTCTTGTGATTATTTTGCTTTCCATAGGTTCATGCCCAAAGATAGGCGTCTTTTGTGTGCTATTGCGCTAGAAACAGCATTACTTTTTTTTGTTAAATTGAGTAGTAAAACAAAAGACGTATACTGAAATCCCAGTATGAATGCCACATCAGAACACGTTTTACGATTTACGATATGAACAAAACAAAAACTTCAGTTATTTTTAATCGATCTGAAAAAAATAAATGGGCAGATGTTATACTCGTTTACCGCAAACCTGACAGCGTTGTTAGAGCTACACAACTTACCGGACCAACCAACCGCCTCGCCTTGCATTCCTAACCCCGCTCTTTTTGCGTAGCTAGGGGCCATAATGCGATCACGCGGCGAAATATGTGCGTATGACTGGTTCCAATGAAGATGTAGTTTTCACCGCGCTGTCAGCTCGAATATATGTATTCACCAAATAAAACATAAGATAAGAAGAAAATACATTGCAGCGTCACCGAATATCGTTATTTTCGTCATTTAACTCGGTGATATTTCACAATTTCTGATAAAATATAACGGGTCAAAAAAAATCACCGGAGTCAAAAAAAAATCTTTCTTGCGAAAGGTCTAAAAGAAGTAAATACAAAGATATCAATATTTTCTTCTGCGGTTGGATCTATTAAAAATCTTGCAATAGGAAGAACCTTTGATCCTTTCTGAAGAAAGGTCGTAGAGGAAAGAGAACTGGCTCATCTCTCCGAATACTCCAGAAGAACGTCCTAAATTTTTCCTTTGTTCAATCTCAACAACAAGATCTGGGGCCCCCGGCTTCGTTCTTTTTTTATTTTTATATTAGATTTTGGTTTTCCTTCTTACTAGGCTTTCCACGTCGCCTGCAGTGGTGCTAATAAATCATCAATTTGTTGGGTGCCACAAAGAGCGGAACCAAAATCCTCGCCAAGTTTCAAAACAAAATTAAAAGGCAAAAAAAAACTGGAACTAAAATTTGAAGGCTTGGAGAGCTTGGTTCGGCGTCTTAGAATCTAATCCGAGCACGGATGTATAGTTTCTTTTTCTTCTTCTTCCACCCTCCCTCTCTATCAACTTCACTTTTTTTTCTTTTTTTCTGCGAACTTACCGCTCCAAGAAGCCTTCGAAAAGCGTCCAATTATTCTCGAGATCGAGCACTTACTTTGATCAAACTCGGTTAGACTGGGCCCATACTGTGCATGCGTGGCAAATGTAAGCTTTCAGTACTGGCCGCTCCAAATATCTAAGAAGCATTAGGATATTCTCACCTTTTCTTTCTTTCTTTCTGGTAAAACAAACTTTATACTTCGCAAGTCACTCGACTAGATGCTGCACGCCTTGTTATGATGAACAAGAGCGTATTTTGTTTCTCGTGTTGCCTCATGGTCAAACAACAAAACACCAAGGTCGCTCACTTGTTCGATCTTCATGTAAAGAACGTTTCAAAAGCAAAAACGCGTTGCTTCTCAGCGTCTATAGCTACAAACAAAAAGCTGTAGCAGGACTGCATTCCTTTATAGTTTCCGGTTTAATGTCGTAAATATTTTGTTCTAACTGTATGCGTAAAGCCCTGCACTTATTACAGTTTGATCAACCGCGTCCGATTTGCACCCGAAGGCTTTGAATCCGCACTCAAATCGCATTCGCAATGTTCTTAGGGGGGATGGTAGGGTAAAGGGGTCATCTTGGTTTTAATTTTGTATCTCAAGAACTATTGCATGTTTTATTGCGAAATTTTATGTATTGAATGGATACACCTTTGGGACAAACCTTCTGTTGCTTTTTCACTAAAGCGTTTTTTTATATTTTTAGTAACGCAATGGCAAACCTTAAGCTGAGTTCCAGTTTTAATGTACCTTTTCTAAACAACAAAAAAAGGATGCTCATTTAGTTTGGCAGATATTTTCTGCATGTTACTGATTTTGAGCTAAACCTTAAAAAAAGAAAAAAAATTGTGAACATGCAGCATGCAAGAAAGAAAAATAGTTTTTCTTTCTAGTCATGAGTCATTAGAGGGAAACTTTTATATTTTATTTTTTCAACGTTATAATATAGTGATTTCTTAAAACGTTTACGTTCAAACTGTTGGCAAGATATTTAACTATAAGCTGTAAACGTTTTAGTGTAATCGGATAAGTAGCTTCTTAGTAAAGGTACGTACATCAAATTTCCAAAAATTGCAAAAATGTCATTTTGAGAAAAAAAAAGATTTTATGCCTCCCCTCAATGGTAAATGGCCAGGGAGCGCGGATTTGGGTGCCATATTTAAGTGGCTTGGAACGCTCGTTCGCTCTTGTCGCTTGCTGGTTTTGTTCCTCAGACCGCATATAATGTTTGAACACTAAAACCGCGAAAATCGATTTTTTGGTTGGTTTACACTACCATCCCCCGCTTAAATTATTGTATCCGCTTCCTATACGCGTTCGGATATCTTTTATCCGTATCCGAACCGCATCAGCAGAAAATCGGAATCGTGTCTGACCCGTAATCTGCGCATTCATGTTACATCATACCATAAAGCGAAAAAAAAAGACTTGATAGTATTTTATAATCTGTTTACTTATCGTTATACAAAGAACTTTTCGAGTCAGAAACACGGTGAATGTCATTCTATCACGTTCTGTTTTATCGTATTTTGGTTAATAAGTGATCAACCTTCCAGAGTCACTTCGCGTCGATGAAAAGACGACTGCAGTTATGAAATCGTCATGAGAGTTTGCGGCACTCAGCACAAAAAAAAATAATGCGCTAAAATATTTTTTTGTAACTACACTTTAAGCAGACGCGTATTTTCTTGAACATGAAAATTAATAAAGGACAGACTTTGTCCAGCTCGCTTGTACCTTTTCATTACTTGCATTATCACCATAAACATCAACAAATGCAGGCCGTTCACCCTTGTTGGTGTTAGACTGGCTGGCAGCTGTTAAAACCCGTTGGCTCTACTGACGTCGAACCCCTGGTTAGCTCAGTTGGTAGAGCGCTCCACTGGAAATGGAGAGGTCCCTGGTTGGATACCACGACCAGTCGTATGTTTTCGGTCGCGCACCAGTCACCTAGTTCTGTTTGGAGATTTGTGTTTGTCCTTTGTCCTCCTGTTCCCCTTCTCCAGGGATTACTATTGTCAGACTTATAACATTGTGTTATTGTCTTTATGTCAGAAAAAAAAATGGGTGAGAAAAGGCAGTCAGTCACCACAGAAAAGAACACGTATATATCGGGTAAGTCGTGAGTACACAACTGGGACAATATCACAAGTTTCAATAATGGAAACATCTTCAATCGGTTTCAATTTTCAACATCAACCCGCAACTCGATACTCCGAACCACATACAAAAATTTCCCAACTGCCGCAAAGAAGGAAAAAAAAACACGCGAGCAAGTTACGTTTTATTTGCCGAGGAGCTTCTTCTATACAATTTTGTAACTTGTACGTTTTGGGTGTCCTTTGCCTGAAGAACGTTTTCCGCTCTTTTGCTGTCAAACAAGAACACGCTTTCCCAGGACAATTGATGCCCCCGCATTTTTACCTCTTTAGTGACATCATTTTTTTGTGTGTGATTGAACGCTCTTGAAGCGATCTTTGGTTGAAATGAAGTCTTAGCGTACAGGACAATTTTTTTACCCAATTGGTACTTTTTTATTTCAAAGAGGGTTATTTTTCTTCCGCAAAGCATTCGGTGATGCAGTTCATAAAATGACTCACTAATTCACCCTACACGCTGCGGTCGCACACGTTTATAGGCCGCCTCAGGAAAAACGTTGATACGATTGATCCGCGGATATCAGCATCCGATCCACATCTGCAGCCCCAGTCATCCGCATCCGGTCCGCAATCCTCCGAATCAGATTCATTTTTATTTGCATCTTCCACGTTACTGGGGATATCTGCGGATGATCCGCGAGGTGATCCGCAGGGACCGCGGGGTCCGCGAGTTATCCATGACAGGGTCTAGTTATGCGCTATAAGGCTAAAAATATATGAAGCTATTAGAACTTAAATTAACGCATATATGTGCCTATGCTGAATTAAGCTGAGGCTAAGGAAGAAACGAGACATCAAACTCAGGTTCACTTAGCATTAATATGTTCACCAGCTCCCCTGCATCCTTACTATTTTTTCGCAGGTGTGTAATTTGAGGAATTCAATCTAGTAAACTAAACAAAATAATGCATGGCATGTTTTTCTTAAAGGGTTTCTCTGTTAATAAAATATTAACCCTTAAAAATGTATTTGAAAAACATAAAGAAAACGTTAAAAAAAGCCCTATATGAGGTGCGCATTGCTGTATTTTTTAGCACAACTATACCATGTACATAGACGCGAAACGTGAAAGTCACTTTTGCAGTCAATATGTTCTGCTAATATTTGTCATGATAAATAAATCAACTGTTAACTGGAAAACGGATGTGATTAATAAGGACTGGAGTTCAAGCCTAAAATACATATAGGTGTTTTAGTTAACAACTAATTGTTTGTTAGGTCATGTTCAGTTAGGTTAACTTATGTTAATGTATTATTGACTTAACGCTCATGATGATACTTCCTAGCGGAATATTTGAAAAGCGTTGCGTATGGATATTTACTTTTTTGTTTACATTAAAATGGAAATAATACGGATCACATGACGTAATATACAGTGTCGTGCAACTGCCGTTGAACAAAATATTTGCATTTTTGAATATTGCTGCATAATGTGATAATGTCTAACCTACTCGCACAACGCTTACAACGTGAGCTGTGAAGACCTTTATTTTATCGTTTGTTGCAGTTAGAAAAAACAACAAAATATTTAGAGACAACATTACAGGCAATAACAAACGGTACACCTTTGTTTATGAATAACATCTAAAGATTTGAATAGGTAACTAAAACCAAACAGTGTTTCCTGTTACTTAGACAGTCTTCAGTATTGTTTAATTATTTATGATTTATTCACGACCAATAAAATAAATATTTTTGAACGTGCATAACATTTCTTAAATAAATATCAAACAAAACAAGCAATAGAAATCTCAACATACGGAAAATCCATGGAGTTGTATTTAATGTATGTAATGTATGTAATATTTTTAAATAATTCATTCATTTCTTTATGCCCCAGAATATCCTTGCGGATTTGATGTGGTAGCAAAATCTATAAAATTTAAGAGATCATTTTATACACTTTCACAGAAAGATAGAAAATAAAAAGGCCGGACTCATTACGGGAAAGTCATCAATAAATCGCAAAAATCGATCACACTAGAAAAAGATTACGCTCCTTAGAAAATTAAAGACAAAGAACATTTCATGAAGAAATTTTCCATAACATAAAATACCACAAAAAATAGAATGGTATACTGTAACTGACTTAATTTTCGCGATGACTATTTTCGCGAATCGCGAATTGCCAACAATTCGCGAAAAACAGGTCCCACGTACGATTCCGGTATAATGTAAACACATTAAAATTTATATTGAGATCCCACCGGGTCACGAAAATTGGAGCCCACGAATTATTCCAAAGCTTCAGCTTTGACTAAATCGCGAAATATTGAGCCCGCGAAAAATATGTCGTTTACAGTATATCATGCAAAGAGTCTTAAACATAGAGTCCACAAGCCAGTTTACACATGAAAGAGTTCATATCATCAGAAATGTCCAAGCATGGGGACTCTAGATCGTTAAATGAGAGTTGCATGCGAATTTATGGCAATCTTTTATCTTCAAGAAAAGGATAAAATAGAGAGTGGTGTCTACAAAATGCGAGCAGGGGTATAAAAATGTAGAGAACTCACTAGGTCAGCATCGAAGTGACCGTGAATTAATTTGTGTAGAAAGAGAATATCACGGGTGAGTCGGCGAGTGGATAGATTTCGTAAACGGAGACTTTTCAGCAGGTAGTCGTAGCTATAAAACCATCTTCTGTTGAAATACTTATCATATACATTACGAATAAAACGTTTCTGTACAGTTTCACTTCGCGGAACATCAAACGCCGTCAACGAGTTTCATGCTACACTACCGAACTCAAGTTTTGTTCGTATCAGGCAGTGAAATAGGCGTACAATGCAAACAAATATTCCTAAAGTCACACGACAGGTGGGAAAGTAAACCAAGCATGCGTGCAGAACAGGAAACAATTTGTGTAACATGACCAGAAAAAAGTGAAAGCCGTTTACAACTCCCTGTAACGCCGAATTAGAACGCAGCTCTTGAGGAGGAGGAGGGAAGGCATGGGGGGGGGGGCAAGGACCTCGGGGGGGGGCGAGGGGGTCACGTGACGTCACTGATGACGTCATCAATGATGATGACGATGACGATGCGGATGCCGATGACGTCATCAGTGACGTCACTGATGACGTCATCGGCATCCGTATCGTCATCGTCATCAGGCATCCGTAAAATCATCGTAATCATCATCACGTGACCTCGGGGGGTCACGTGACCTGGGGGACCACGTGACCTGGGGGTCAGGTGACTCTGGGAGGGGAGGTTATGGACCTCGGGCGGTTACGCCGACGGCGACGGCGACGCCGCCATGCCGGAAACGGCGCCTAAGAGCTGCGCTCTAAAGAAAGCTTGGTGTCAAAGCAGATCCCGCGGTTTCGAATCATGGAGACACGTGTGATAGCAGCGAACTGAAGAATATGATGTAGGGTATGTATGTCATAATATAATTATATGTAGAAATGTAATGTAGGCGAGCTAGCAACGTTTGTAATGCTTGTAATGAACGTAATGAAACATTAATTTATGTTGCCTGCTGTCTTTTCTTTTTTTCATTTGAAAAATGTCGTACTACTCTTTACCGTTGCAGTTTAGAGAGGAGCGTTGTATGGCAAAGCTTTGGGACATGACCAGCATGTCCCACAGGGGTAAGAGCAGCGGAAAGCCGTCATTTTTCATTTCACTTTTTGCCCCGAATATGAAACACGCATCCGTTGAGAGAGACACGGTGTAGTCTAACTTTCGAGGAGGCGGAAGGAGGCGAAAGCGACACTATAATCGCATATAAATCAGAATCATTTCGTCGCTGTGCCCCAAACCAAATCACGTTGACTGAAACCTCCCGCCGCCCTTTTTTCTACTCCTCGTTCTTTTTTGTACCTCTTTTTTTTTAATTTATATTTCAGAGAATACTTGGCGGACCTACTTCTTACTTGGATATTCCTGTCTCCACAAAAATCAATTTCGCGCCTGCTTCCTGAAAGAGGCCAACTGAAACGGATCCTTCGTTTTCGGCCATTTCTTTTCGCAGATTTGATTTTATATTTTTGTCTCGTTTTTTTTATGTTATCGTCCCGGTCCTTTTTTTAAATTTTTACTCCCTAAACCTTGGAGTTCATTTCTAATGTATAACTTCTTTAGACGTTTTCCAAAAGAGTTTTTTGATAGTTTTATTGCACCCCGTCGAAGCGAAGGGGCGGCAAGAGTACCGGAATTCGCCGCTCCCGTGCGTCTTCGCCCTGTCCTCTATGGCCGAAAGACGCGCCGCCCGAATTACTACAATTTTCGCGCACGCGTCAGTACAGAGGGAGAATTCAAATCAAATTCTATTTTCCAGACATCTAGCAACTCCTCGGTGTATTCTCGTTTCTTGTAGCTTCAATTTTTTTTTTTTTACCCGGTGTCGTCGCGATACAAATGGCCGCACTCCATTCCAAAACTCGCACGTGTACCGGTGTTGATTTTTGTCGTCGGAGATTTCCTTCATCGCCCTGTCACCGCCGGAAGCGTGGAAGGTAGGCGTATAAATTGCACAAACTCTCCGTGGGGAGTGCCACTCATTGCGAACGTTTCTCGTGTCGCGCTGACTGCCTGCCTGACATCTCTTTATTTCACTTTCTAGCGTATCCTCGGGCATAGACTCCGCACTGGGTTTCTTTTTGCCGCCCCGGTCTCCTATATCGAGTTGAAAGGAGATTGTAACAAGATCCGATTCGTCGCTGGCTGTTTTCTGCATCGCCGGATTCGAAACGCAGATCTTCTTACTGAAGCGCTTTCCGAAAATGCGTGTTGTTGTTGTTTGTTTTGTTGTTGTTTTTTTTCTCCCGCGCGAAAGCAGACTTGCCAATTGAAGTTTGTTTGTCTCATTTTATATCGTGAAATACTCGGAACGGGCAGTGACCGAAAATAAATTTCTTATTATTTTTATCTTTGAGAAAAGGTCAATACTGATGACTGTGTGTTGTGGCACTGCACTCAAAACTTAATCGAAGAGACTCTAGAATGGGATATGCACATTTAGATGGTATCACTGTTTAGATAGCATTGAGACGGAATGTAATCGTAAAATGTACTCGCAACTTGCTCGGATTCCATAGGTTACATATACGATGAATATCTTAGCTGAATTGAATTCTAATTAGATGTGTCCTGACGGGCTACAGCTCGTCTTCGATTTCCTATTTTTTAGAACAACTACAGCACACACATCTTGGGACAGGCAGATTGATTTATAAAATATTGATAAGGTTTTCTTCCTTGAGTATTTATTGCTGACCTCTATCATAACGCTGCCACGAACTTCGAATTACGCATTATTACTTCATTTATACGTACAGTTTTTTTAAGCTTTAGAGGTTTGTTTTAGAAACGCCGTGAAAGTTACAATTAAGCGGTTTGTGCAGGTGAGTTATACGGCCTGGGGGACATTATATGGTTGGCTAATTTTTGCGGTAAGTCGGCTAATTAATTAAAATTCGTTAATTAACTTTTTATTAGTGAAAATAGACATATGGTTCCAATTAGAAACTTACTGAGCGTCACCGAAAACCACTAAATCAACTCTTTTTAGAACGACTTGAAGCTCGCGGTAAACTCGGGGCGCGCCAAAGTTACCACTTGTAAAGCAGGCGCAAAGCTGGCAGTAGCGGAACGCGATGATAATCTTATCATCCGCGTTCTGTTACGAAAATATGTTTGTAGAACTTGTGGTGGTCCTCTTTGAACACCGAGACAGAAATCATTTCTTAAAATGGTCTTGTTTATTTTTATTAGCACAGTGCGGATGTCAACAATGCAGCGATAAAAAAAGTAAACTACACAATTGTTGCAGGTTGGAATCAGGACTATCATTTAACATGCCGGTAACGAAGAGTTAATACGGGTTAGGAAAAAAATTTAATCTGAGTTTGAAGAGCGCTACACAATTCGCGGAATCTGCTTTACGTAGCTTCACTGTAAGTCAGTGTAGAAGACGATAGAGGTCAATGGGACGTTAGCTTATTCATC
>JAZHYW010046693.1:0-59602 GCA_037355805.1 Ixodes ricinus
CTTTATCGAGCAATTTCTGTGTTTAGTCTTTCTTATTTGTTGTTTGACAGCTTTTTTTTCTTTTTTTTCTTTTTTTGTTGGCACAAACCACGTTTCATTTGCCCTTTAGTCGTTGGAATTATTGCCTTTCGTCGTGCTGCGCCTTTAGGGGAATATGCTGCAGCTCTCAAAAAACAATGTCTCTTGTGCAAATGCTTAGGTACTGCGTGGAAAACAAAGACAAAATGCCATCATAAAATAACGTTTGCCTTCCAGCCTTTTTATTTCAAATGACTCTCATTTGAAGAAAACAGAACATTCTTTAGTTTGACAATTTTGCATCAAAAATATTTTATCAATGCCGGCACGACGTTTTAGAATAAAATTCATTCAAAAATTAAAAAAAAACACTCGCCGATAAAATGAAAAATAGAGTTTCCCGATTCGGATTTATCCGGAAATCTTCAAATTTGATAGGGCCATTAGATTCTGAATCTCGGTAGGTCTTAATGTTTTCCCAGAATTCTAGGACAACTTTTGAAATGTTAAGCAGTGGTCCGAGATGATCTAGACTTAACATTTATTATAGGACGTGTGCCTATTTTTTCCCGCGCTCCAAGAATAAAACATCTCAGACTTTAGCCATTCTTTTTTTTTTACTTTGTAGGAGAGTCACAAAGAATTCGCCTGACTCGAGTGTAGAGAATAGGGGTGAAATTGTCAGATAGAGTCCAATTCGAATCGAATAGTGCTCTATATTGACGAACAGCGTTCTGGGTCGCATCGCATACGCATCACAGAAACGTTTATATGCAACCTGGCACAGAAACTGATCGAAATTATATTTATAGAAGAACACGCCCGTGCAGTTTGTTCTGAGACAAATCTGGCGGTGTTCTAGTGGGGAAGTATACATTGTGGGCTGTATTTACATGGTACAAAAAATCCGGCAATGGTCGCGCAAAATACTGATGCAGGCGAATGTGCAAGCATGCTCTGTGTTACTGCGCCAGCTTATCAATTTTAGAGTCAGTACATGCCTTCAATCTCGTCGTTCCGTCCACAGACCGCGCAGTAGCTGGGCTCTCCGAGTGTTTTCAGGAGAAGTAGAAGCCCGGGTGCAGGAGAAATACAGAATAGCTTGAGTCGGGCGACGGTCGTGCCGCTACGTAATCGGCCGCGATATCGTCGACGCATTACTAATTTTCGTATTAGGGTACAACCGAGCTGGTCTGTGACGCGAGGTGCTCGAATTAAAAAATGGCGACGCGTGCTTTACCTCGATTTTATCGAGCTTGTCGAAGAAAGCTCGAGGACGCTGGCCTCGTCCAAAGACTAAAGGAACAACCGTCTTCACATCGAAATGTTTAGTAATCCAAAGCTTATCAACGTATGGCTTGATTTATGTCCACATGAAGCCTGTCAGGACTAAACCGGTACGTCAAAAATTTTTTAGCAACCCAGGTTTTGTCCAAGTAGATCCGCATATCAAAATCCAGAAATCAGCCAGAAAAAAATAACTGCAGTTTGCATTTTGACAGGTTTGCTTCTACCGTCAAAACACGGGTGCAGAAGGCACTGACATCAAAAACATGAAAGAAAATACAATGGGGAAATAACCTATATGTAACATGACAAATGGAGAATAAACACAAGTTGCATTTCAATGAGCACTGAAAGCGAATAAATGTAACAAAACATAGAAACAAACAATATTGGAAAAAAGTTCGAATTGTGAGGCATTAATGACAACACTCAACACCTAAAAAACACCAAAGAAAAACACATTGAAGATAGCTTATTTTCAAGAGGTCACATAAACATGTTGCAATTTAAAATTAAGGTATTGCATTAAAACGGACTGGAAATAAATAGAGATAACGAATATAAAGACAACATTTTAACTCAACAGAAAGTCTGAATTGTAAGTTGAATTTAATGAAAGATGAGTCAACATTTTGGGAAAAATATGTTAGCTCAAGAGTTCATGGTAATTCTGTATTAACCTCTGGAAGCCCAAATTAGTTCTAAATTTCGGTTGTTTCATTTATTATGCTCTCAGGGCCTGACAGAATACAGAGAGGAGGAATGTCACGCATCAATGTAAAGTGAACAATGAAAACAAAACGCAAAAATACGCAAGGTACAGAATCGCTGTGGAACATTATTAAGAACATCGGTTATGGCGGTTTTAAAATCGGTGGCGTCGGTAAGTGAAACTTCGGATGCGGGGCGATTCAGGTCGACGAGGTCGGGGAAGAAAGCGAGGCTCAGATCGATGGAGGTGATGCAGTAGAGGATTCTACTTTTAGTGGCTGCCTCGGTGCGGCGATGACAGTAATGACGAGTTCTGAAAAATATTGAGGTTCAATAGTGTGGAGTTGAGATGATAAGCATTGCAAAATAAGCAGAGGAGCGAGCTATTTTCTCATCGAAAGGAGAATTGGCGGCAACATAGAGACGCTTTCATGGAGTGGTGACGCTGGCTGTCACGGTGATAGTTAGAAAGTATAAAACGTGCGAGAGCGATTGTTTAATGGATTCAATGGATGATGCTAGGGACACGCCGGTTCAGATAGAGCCTGCATATCCAGGGTTGGTGCGCGAGAAGATTTACATAGCGGAGAAGTTCGTGAAACAGAGCAAAGGAAACGTTCTTCTGAGACAGCACAACAAGCGATTAGCGTTATTAGTGAGATATTCGACAATGGCGTTCTGAGGAGAGATCGATTGGTGATATGAACGCCGAGTGTCATGGGTTGACACAGCATAGCAAGGTGGGTGCTAACGCGATTGGGAGGGACAAGTGTTATTTTGTCGGGACACTCGTGGATATCGAGCGCATCCCATCTACATGATGGGACACGCCAAGAATGCCAATGGCAACGATCGATAGTGCCATTATGCTCTCGGCTCGTTGATATGTGGACAGTCGTTGTATTTCAGATACATGTTAGAAAACGATCGATGCACTTGTGTTTTATCGCAAATAACCTGATCCTGTCGATGATTACTTTTTTGTTGTCGCAGACCAGATGACACAACAAAGTATTGAATGAAAAGAGGGTTATATGATTGATTTTCAATAGTTATGAAAAACACTTCACACTGTACTTGTTCATTATACCTGCTACTTTGCAAAGTTCTTTTTATGTGTTGTGAGGCCTGGTGCTACTGCTCACCCGAAGAAGGACCAATGAGGCGGAACCTCCGAGAACACAATTCTTCGCTGTTCGGCGGCAGCGAACCCATTGCCCAGCCCCGGAGCTTCGCCGTGGCTCCGGCGCACGTTGCGCGCCGGTGACACGACACGAGTTCTTTTCGCGATGTGGGCCGCAAACCACGTCAACCCCCCCCCGCCCCCGAGTTGGTTGAAGTTGTCCAGTGATGGGGGGCGGTCAGAAGGTTCGATCGTTGTAATCGTAAGAGCCCTGGCTCAAGTCATCGATGTTGATGGCGATCTCCGCCGGCGAGGGGGCGGAGTGAAGGCGGTCTGAGGCGCCCGGAGCGACTGCCATGAGGCTGCTGGAAGGTTGTGCTTGCTGATGGCCAGCGAGGCGCAGGAACAATCGGCTCCTGGCGGCGGCGGCCACGACTCCGGGCACGGCGGAGAAGCGCCGACCTGGCGAGTGCCCCTGCGTGTCCGGGCAACCCCGCAAGGGGGCACTGAGCTGACGCTCCTCCTGGTTGCGGCTGCGCCGAGTCGCTGGGATGGCGGTCGGCAAGATGGTTACCCTGCGCTCCGGAACACTCGGCCAGGGGAGTCCGTGGTCGGGGCCGCGGCTGGACCTCGGGAGCAGGTCGATGTCACGAGATGAGTAGAGCCTGGAACCAGCCTGCTAGTCAGGTCCGCGGAGCCGCCTCGATGTCGACGAAAGGACCGAACGGCGACGTTGTCCGGAACCGGAGGGCGACCGCCGTGCGGTGTTCCTGACGTGGTGGTGGTAATAGGGGGAGAGAGAAGGGGAACGTTTCTTCGTCTGCAGTACTGCGCGCATCGCGGAGAGCAAGAAAAGAAAAAAGGACCGATGAATGGTCTTCTGGCAAGGTTTCTTCTGCGAGAAAGCGTTGCACACGTTGGGCGCGGCAACGAGACGATTAAGTTTGCGAGCACATCATCCGGGCGTCTACGCGTCCACCGCACTGAAGCCACACCCAAATCCGGTGGGAATAGTACTAGTTCTCGCCTCGAAGCCTGCTGCAACGCGCGTTGTGGTCATGCAACGTTTGTTGTGATGCCGCCTTCTGGCCTGACGGCCTCAGACGAGGCGGGGGAAGGGTGAAGAGGGAATGAAAGTGACGATGATTAGATGATCCTACGAGTCCCGGAGGATCGAAGAAGCCGATAAGAGGTATGCAGAATGAGTTTTCGCTCATTTAAGAACGGCAGATCGTCGGTCAGGGCCACTCTGTGCAGGGATAAGCACGTATGGTAGAGGTAGGGTTGCGGATTGCGGCCCTCGCGCTCAACGTGCGGTTCCGCGCAGTCCCACACGAGATGGAGCGGGTGACGGGAAGAACGCCGCAGTGGTCGCAGATCCAGGATCCGGGCCGACGTCATCTGGATCCGTCGGATGGCGGATCTTCGACAGCCAGCCTGGCGGTCGTCGTCCTCGTCTTCGTTTGAAGTCGGTCGAGGGCCGCCCACCCCATCGCGGGCGCTGCTCGAAATGCGGTGAGGGTTGGGCGGCTTGGAGGAAGTAGTGAAGACGCGCTCACGTGCTGTTCGTTCTGGCGCGTTTTTCTGACCGGCAATGGTCCAAAGTCAGCGGCAGTCCTTCAGACACCTTCGAGGACCGAGCGACGAACCGGGCCCAGGAGGGCTGTGCTGTTTAGCTCTGCCTCACGGCCCCATTCGTCCTCTCGTTCCCGAGGATGCCTTCGTGGCATCGGCAGCCACGCGACAGCATCGTTTGGTCGTCCTTCGCCTTGCACACGAGTGTTCGGATTCTGTGACCGCCCCACGGCGTCATGCAGTCCGTAAAAGCGACGGCCAACTCGCGGAAGTCGCCAATCCCGAGACGCTGTGTATATGCGAGTTTCTCTGATGATGTTCGCGCTCTTCAGAAATGGCTTCCAGTGTCGCCGCTCAAGATCGCCCGCAGTTCTGCGGGTGCGCGTGCTGTCGTGTTTTCGGTTGTTTCTTGCCGGTTGTGTCCTGTTTTGTGGGGAAGTGCTCAGGACGATCAAGGCATGGTCTCAGAGCGCCAGGCGCGTCTGTAGCAGCTGCTTCGGCAATGTCTCCGAAGACCGGGCGGACTTCTCGCCCATGTGGTTGGGGAGCCTGAGTGACTCTTCGTCCCGGCGAAGCCGTCTCCCTTGGTTTTTGGAATCGGTTTGTGGCAGCGGTGACCGCCTGCCGTTCCCCAGCGGGGCAGGCAAGCCAGCCAGCCAGGCCTTCAGCGAGAATGGCCGCGCCCACTCCAGTGTCGGGAGAGTTCTGCTCTCGGTGGTCTGGACCAGGCGCAGGCGCCAGCTGATTCTGTTGTTCTTCTGCGATTTCTTTGAATGCAGTATCCATCTGCGCGATGCGTTCGAGCTCTTCCTACCCCGTGAAGCGAGGGACAGTGACAATCCTCGTTGGCCGATTCATTGCAGGGCCGAAGTGTGGTTTCCTGTGTCTGGAGTTCGATTTTGATGTTCGATCCATGAACAACTTCGGACACTAGAAGAAGTCCGCGCAGGAAGGCGGCAGCAGCGGTCTTCCCGTGCGCCCCAAGCTGGTGATTGTCGAGGTTAGATCAGACCGTTTTTCCACTGCTCTTTTGCGTGCGTCATCCATGTGTCAGTCTATGCGTAGTGATCCGGAGGACGCACTGGCTGACACACTGTTCACGCCTCTGTGATGGGAGCGCCTTCCACGTGAAGATGAACGTCCGCTCGTGATTTCTTGCGCTTTGCGGGTACGCACGTACGCGGTTTTTGCTCAGGTCGGCCTCGGAAGTCGAGTGTTCTGTGCTGATGGCAGACGACGTCGAGGCGACGCGTGTCAGTGCTGCTGGTCGGATACGATCCGGCGCAATGATCGTCCACGAGGGTGACGTTCATCTGCATACCTGGCATAACGCACCATGTGGAACGGCCCTCAAGGGTCAGGGCGAGGATCTGGTCATGGCGGAGGTTGAAAAGCGGCGGCGACAGAACCGCCCTCATGAGGTACGCCGATGTTGTTGGCCTTCCAGCACCAGCGGTCCGAGTCGCCACCTGGTAAGTGCGATTTCTTCTAGAAAGGTTTTGATAAACATATGGGGCGGCCCTGTGTGCCTCGCCTCTGTGCGGCAGCGACCACGGTGGAGTGGGATTGCAACGCGCATCTTCTCGAGATCTTCAGATGTTCGTCACCAACATCGGGAAGAATCCTTGCGCAGAACTAGTATAACCCGGATCGGCATCACTCTCACGCCTGCGGGAAGAAGTTCCTCGTCCGGATTCATAATATCGTTTGAGGTTGGTGACATCGAACAGGTCTGGCGAATCGTTCCAGACTCACAATAGCGCGGCGGTCTGCGTGAGGCGTGAGGCGGTCGTCTCGCACTCGATGCGGACCATCTCACCTGTTCGCCAGGGTTGACCGCAAGCCTCTGGAGCGTCAATAGTGGGTGTGCGCATCGAGGCCCTGGATGCTCCTATCAAGTTGCCACGTCCTGCGTAGCCACGATTGTGCTGCTCGAGCTCGCCGGTGCCGCTGGCGTCCGAGGTCTCTCGAACATCACAAACGATGCTCCTCGAGCCTGCGTCGTCAGGCGCTCCCGCAGCCCGACTGCATGTCGAGGCGTACGCCGGGGTTGTTGGTCTCGTGCTGACGTTCACAGCGAAAGTCAGCTCCTTTCGGTCAAGGCAAGCTGGCGTAAAGACTCAGCAGAACCGGTTAACGGTTCGTGTGCGTTGCCAGAACGCAGGTCTGGGAGCTTGGCGTCCCGAGTCACGACGACGTTCGGTGTGAGCTATTGGGACCTCCGATTCAGAGATTGGGACCTTTTGACTCCAAAGATCCGACCGATCAAAACAGGGTGACACCGCCGGAAGTATAGCACAAAGATGCAAAAGGAAGTTTTGCCAAAGATCTGAAAAGTCGAAGAAGAGGACTACTACGGTTCGTGGGAGAAAAAGGAAGTTTCCGGGTATAGCTCTGACTGAAGAAGAA
This sequence comes from Ixodes ricinus, assembly GCA_037355805.1. Taxonomy (NCBI): domain Eukaryota; kingdom Metazoa; phylum Arthropoda; class Arachnida; order Ixodida; family Ixodidae; genus Ixodes; species Ixodes ricinus. The sequence continues at coordinate 7,124 of JAZHYW010046693.1, forward strand.
TGTCTACCCTTATTAGGATGGGGTTGAGGAACAAGTAGTTCAGTAAGCAGGTGTCGTTGTCCAGCAGATGCGTGTCTTTACTCTCTTCGCCCGATTTTTCCCGAGCGTTCGTGTCTGGCAATCAGTGAGCTGTTAACATCGATTTTAAGTTCCGGTTCACCCGCTCTGTGATGTTAGGGCCCATTGGGCAGCGGGAGACGTCCGCCCGTGTGTTGAATGCCTGAGACGGGCAGAGGTAGTCTTGGAACACTTTGCTGGCAAAATATGTAGCATTGTCGCCAATCGATTTCTGCTGAAGCGCAGCGTGCTGAACGTTTCCATCAGACAAAGATCGGATTTTCGCGGACGTCCAGCGACCGCACGCATAATAGCTCAACCCACTTGCTAGATGATCCGTGACAAGCAAGAAGGTGAGTGGTTGCCACGGACGGACTGGCAGTGGAAAGGGCCCATGACGCCGACGGCAACGCATGCTGGCGATCGATCAGGATCATTGGCCATGAGACCAGAGGAGTTGACTCACCAGGCGGTTTAGCTTTCTTCGACCAGCCAGGCATGAACGAGCGTGCTCGCAGCACGTCCTGACGAACCCTGGCCAGGATGCGGTACGACTTAACTTTTTCAAAGTCTTGCAGCCTGCTGCCAGACCAGCCAGAGCAGAGTCGTGATGGTATCTGACGAAAGACGCGGAAGTCCAGCGAGTGCATCACGGCTCGAAATGAAGTGTCTCGTGGAGAAGCCCTCCTCGTCGTCGATCTCAGGTATGTACGCGGAGCAGCAGACCGTCTTCGGCCAGCAAGCGCGAGTCAAAACTCATGTCAGCGTCTCTGTTGCCAAGGTCGGTCACGTGAAGACAACCACTCGAAGACTCTCCGCGACAAAGTTCATCTCGTTCTGCTGCGCCCTGCGACGAAGCTCATCTCGGCTGGATCAGTTACCCTCAACGCGAGCCAGCATCCATCGCAGCCACAACATTGGCATCCTCGCGCGCGCTGCTTCGCCGATGCAGACGCTGACAAGGCGTCTCGCGACTTGTGTTGGGAACCACGGCTTGCGCACAATGGTGCAGTCATATTTTGAAGAGTGCGTGTCAGAGCGCTGGTCGTCCTTCCGGGTTTTCCGAGATACCGGCTGAAGCCAGACAAAGTGCGGCACTATCCGACCGGATCAGCAAAGCGCGCGCCATCAAGAATAGAACATTGAATTTCTGCGTGGGCGTAACATAGCGAGTGGCCAGGAGCGCTCCGGCTCGCGGGACACGCTGGAACCTGGTTGAGCTGCTGTCAACATGTGGCTTATTGCATAACTGCGGGTCTCTGAGACCCCATCGAAGTCTTGAATCAGCACCGCACACCTAATACCGTAGCTCGCCGGTTGTTTTTCAGTACAAACGGACGGTTGAGGTCTGGGTTTGGCGAAGATGCTCGTCTGGCAACGGCCCCGCCATGAAGGCCAGCTCGCTGTGCCTCAGTCCGACGCCACTTGACGCCTTCAGCGCAGCAGTTCGTAACCGAGAGGCTGCGCTATCCTGCGTAGTGGATGAATGGACCTCGACGGTAAAATCCAGCCACGTGAAAATCGCTGCAAACTCTTTGCATCATTGGGGGGGGGGGAAGACATGTTATAGCCCTTTCAGCTTGTCCTCGTTAGGGCGAAGCGCTCAATCGTCGATTACAAAACCGGAGCATGTTAATCTTAGATGCTGTAGCGATTGCATTTTCCTGGGTGAATCATCAAACCAGCATTTCCCATGCACTCCGAAGAACAGTCCGGAAGCCGCGTAAGATGTTCTTCAAACGTGCGTGAGAAGACTCACTACATAATTCATGCTGTGTTCATGGCGTTGGCGTTGCCGTGCGTCTTTGCCAGCGCGATGTCCATATGACGCTGGAATGTGGCAGGTTGACTAGCAAGCCAAAGCGCATGCGCACAAACTCGATGCCAGCCCTCGTAGCATGCGAATCGCTGGCGCGCCAATCGTCAGCTTGGGTTCGACTTCGGTCTGCGGGAAACACGCGACCGCGGTCGATGTCGCGAGGCAACGCGAGCGTTTCGCGGTGTGCGCTGCGATCGACTCAATCGAAGGCTACGGGTACGGGTCCTGAGCAGTTGCCGCATTCAGGCGCCGATAGTCGACGCAAAGCCGAGCCGTTCCATCCTTCTTAAGGGCGAGGACGATCGGGAAGAGCCCAAGGCCTCTGGCGACTCGGTACGGCACCCGTGTCGATCATCTCTTCGCCTCGCCTTGTCCAGCAGGCTCGCCAGTACGCTGACCGGTCGAGGTTGCCCGGCATAGACGGCGTGAACCACCGGTTTTAAATGGTCTTTGGTTACCAGCTTCTGCACGGGTTTTCGTCTGGTAGTCAGTTCGATAAACTCCTCGATGGTCTCCAGAGACGCCTTGGCTGGTCGCGAGCAGGTGAGGATGACTGTAAGAATCGTCGTCGCAATCATGGAGTCGCGTTGCAGGCGTTCTAACGCCAACGCGATCGACTGCTGCCGATGCAATCCTCTCGTCTGGTAGCCAGGATCGGTTTCGCGTCACTACTCAACCGGTAGCCTCTTGTTCAAAAGTCGAGAACCGTTCTCCCGCAGTGCCAATCTCTGCCCAAATAATAAATCGGTGCCGTGGTCCAGACTATGAGCGAGACGAATGCTGACTGTGCATTTTCCTCGTTAAACCCGATATGTAACCCTCGCGGCTTGACTCTCGAGCGATTGCTAGTCCTGACGCCAATCTGTAGCGCACGTTGGTCTCGCGCTGGGTTAGCTTCTTGCTCTTGCAGCGTTCAGTGAGGTAGTCCAATTAGTGACAGACTCGCACCGGTATCAATCGCATACTCGCCTCTGGCTTCGCGACACTGCCATAACCGTTATACGAGGCTCAATTAACTCAAGGTCAGGCTGAATTCGACTTACTCGATTGCAGCTGCCAGGTTGTCCATAGTCCTGCGGCTTGCACAGAGCGTTCAGTGCGCCAGCAACGGCCGTAGCTGTTCCAGAGCTGTAGAGCTGCGCCTGCAGCAGGTCGAGGCTGGTCGGCACGAAGGGCAACATGGCGACCACCCAGGCCGAAGCCGCGCTACCGAAGTTGCGCCGGTCCGGGCCAGGCGTCGAGCTTGCCTGCGCCTGCAGGTTGCTGCAACTTTCTTGGTGTTCTCTTCCGGACCAGCAATCGGTGCCCCAGTTGGCGCAGGAGACGGACGCTGGCGGCTTTCTCCTGCCGTAGTCGTCAACTCAGGCCGAACTGGCACGTAGTCGAGGGTCCAGAACCGCCGAGTGGTGCTCGCGCAGCTCCCATTGCCTGGCGTAGGAAGTCCAGCGCGCAGCACGGAGGACGTAAAAATGGACCGCGCCATCCGGGTTTCGCGCATGAATCGGACTTCTTCTGGGCCTGGAGCTCGCCACGCACGAGGACGGCTCAAGAGCTTCTTCAGGCGGCGGTCAGGCCGGTGCCGCGGCCCGGCACAGGCGCGTTTTTGTACGCCGTGACCGTCCCGGGCCAGGTGCTCGGGTGGCTACGCGCGGCCGGCGCAGGTAGGCGTTGGTCTCCAGGTGGCTCTGCTGCATCGCCTGGGCAACCCTTGTCCGACTCCGATGTCGTTGGGCAGAGCTCCGCCGTGCTCCCGCATCGCTCCAGTGCATGTCTCGACGAGGCCTCGTCCGGGTGCTGGATGCCGGCGCTCCAATTCTCGCTGGACTGAGACTGAGTACCCAGGTGGAAGAAGTTCATCTTGAACCCGCCATGAAAGTCTTCCCAGGTGAAGGGGCCGCTATGCGCCACCAGCGCGCGGCGCTCGCCTGGAACGCCACGGGCAGAACTCCGCAAGGCGGATTTCCGTGGCTCGTCCGAAGGGCTCCGTGCCGAGCTTGAGTAGACTTTTTTAATGTTTACAAAATCACTGATCCCGTGTAAGTCTGCAGCGACGAACACGTGCGTGTTTGCCGCCGGAAAGCGATGCGTGCCAGGCGCCATACGCACGATCAGTCGAGGTGGCACCGGCCGCACGCTCTTTTTGGAAAGGTCTGGTACAGGCCAGTCTCGGCCAGGAGGGCCGGTTGCTGATCGGCCGTCGCACCAGTGCACACCGGAACCGGCACCTGGGGTCGTGGTGCTGCCCTTGGGGTCCCTGGTCGTCCAGGACCGGGCGTCGCGCGACCGCCTAACAGCACAGATCGTCGAGTCTGCTGGCCAACGGCTGGCACGGTCCGGGTCATGTGGCCGACAGTGGCCAGACGATGACGAGACTGGCCGGTGACTGGCCTTTGTCCGGCTGTCGTTATTGACACGCTCGACCGTCAGCCATCGGCTAACGATTGCCACCGAATGGCCAGCCGGGTCATCAGGCCACTATTGAACTATCGCCGAGACATCGACCGTCGGCAACCCGAATCTGCGTTGCATCGGGCGTGTCGTGGTGAGGTTGACCACCCGAAGCCGTCAGGTGCGGCGGACGTTCGGTCAGGCGAGCAGCCTCCTCCGGTCTCGCCTTGGTGTGGCGGCGGCTCTGTCGGCGGGTCTGCAGTGCAGCAGCATACGCGCGAAAAACAGGCAGCAGAAAAAACTGAACAAAACAGAACGCAAAAGAACGGAAAAGTACCTTATATGCATACCGTATATGCACAATACGCACTGATGTCCCGGCCGCGATGCAGGAAGATGGCGATCCGGTGGTCGAAGCTCGGTCGAACGACCGCTGGGCTTACCAGGGGTGGCAGAAAACAAGAAAAACCAGGGTTAACACGCGCTACAACGGGCTAAAGAGCTGACGGTCCAACCGCGGAGGAGCGATGAAGCCCCGTCGGGCCATGCCAGCAATTTAGGGTTCGGTGCCGCTGCTACGCTGAGAAGCTCAGAAATGAGGACCAACGAGGCAGAACTCAGGAGAACACGCCTTTACTGTTCATGGCGGCGGCGATTGAACTGCCAGCCATGAGCCTTCTTCGCCTGGCTCGCACCGCTCAGTACGCCGCCGGTCGCCAGGCTTACGAGTTCTTTTTCGCGATGTGAGCCGCAAAACCCACAGCATGTAAAAAACATGAAGATTACATCGACGTGTTGAGAAGACGCTAACGTTTGCAGTTCCTGACGCCGTCTCGCGCGTTCTACTATGTCTGTTCAAAGTGCAAACCGCTGGACAATGCGATCCGTGATCCAGGATATTTAACCGGCGACTGTTTTCGCTTTGGACGGGTTTGCACCCAAGAAATTTATGGCGACCTAGTGATTTCAGTCAGGTAAAAATAAGCACAAAACAAGCGCAGTCGAGACGTGATTACACAAACATGAGGAAGATACACAAAGAGGTACGGACAACGCAGCTACCTTCTTTACGGACAACGCAGACCAGTGGAAGTCGTCGTTGTCCGTCCCCTTGCATATCTTCCTCAAGCTGCATCAAAATAAGCTTCATATGAGCAAACATGTCTTCCTCTAGGAGTCAGAGAAAACATACTGGTGTCGTCTCGCGCACATGTCGTGCTTGGCGGAGGTTAAATATTTGGTGGGGTTATCATTGACGTAAATAGTAATCAATAGGGGACCCAATGTGGCTTCCCGTGGACTCCCAGAAGAAGAAAATGCTCCGCATGGTGGATGACGAGCTTTCAACCCGGACGTATCAGAGGAGCCAGAACAGACGTAAAGACCCTTGCATTGGCGCACTAACGTACACCTTGCGCCGTTTCGCGGACGCATCGTTACGACGCGTTGAACGCGCACTTTTTAGTATAGCGGAGGGTACAAACGCGACGCGTAAGAGTTGCAGCGCCATGTCTCCAGATGTGCTCCTGCGAACTGCTTCAAAACAATCCAGGACGGGTACTTCCGTCAGGTTTGCCCCAATTACCGCGAGTCTCCTCAAGCTTTGCTGTGAAGTGCGTAAAATCTCTTTCCAGTTGCCTGTTGTGAACGTGTTTTCGTCTTTTTTGTAGGGCTGTGCGACCAGTGGATTAGATCTGACCTAGTTCCGCTCCAGTCAGTGTCAGGATCCCACAATGGTGATATGTTGGTCCCTGGTCGGTTTGCTCGGAAGCAGGTGCAAGCAATAGGTCGCACTACTTGCGTACCAGACCGCACAGTAAGCCCCATAACCACCCCAGGTTCTGGGTTCGAGTATCGCTAACGTCTTGGCTATCGATTTTCACCATCTTGTGGGCGCCTGCAAGCGGGTTTGTCGACGTTGATTTCTGCAGGAGGTTATTGGGTCGCCCGTCAATCACTGCCCGATCAGGCCGAGTTCTACCGGTCCGAGTGGTGTCACGACCGAGGATAGCGCCACCATTGGGAAAACGTTTAATCTGTGCCAACGGTTCAGAGAGTCCGATGTAGGAGGGCCAAGGCCGTCTCAGTGGTCCGGGCCCTCAGTTGGTAGCCCTCGCTCGGCATTGGCTCTTCCGTCTGTCCTCGGCTCCGAACTCCGCGTAGTCCCCGCCCGCACACGAGCCTCTTCGCCTTCTCTTCTTTCTCTTTCTTCCACAAGGTTGAGGTCATCTTCACGATGAGCGAAGCAGCACAACGCGCTGTACTTCGACTGGTTGCCTCGCCCGCCGCCATGGCTCCAAACCGGAGTAGACCTCGCGCTTTCGCGCGTTGACGACGACGAAGAACGGCGAGCTGGTGGGGACCGCCGCGCGCTCGCAAGCGATAGCGAACGCGTACGCATGTACGCCGACTCGCGCGCAGTGCGGCGCGGCGTGTCAGCTCATGCGCGGCATGGAGGACGCAACGTTGAACGCTAACAGCAGGGGCTTACGTTTGCTGCTAATGCGTATTACCAAAACTCTTCATTAAGTGGCAGATGTTATCATGGAGGTGTGAGGACTGTTAGCGATAACGGGAACATCAAGCATGCCGGATGATGCCTTTAACTTCTCGAGCACTGTCTAGCGGTTTATATTCGATCGAATGCTTTTGCTAAATCAATGAAAATTCCTGAAGTTAAAAAGTTTATTCTCAACATTTTTCTAATATTATTTCTTTCTGTGCTTCCTAGTAGCTGTTTTTGTGGGATCTTATGTTTCCTAATACCGAGTTGCCAATTCCTGTCCACGAAGAAGTATTTTCCCAGAAAACGAGGTGCTTCGAAAATACAGGCATGATTCTTGCGCTTTGAAAAAATAGGAAGGATGGAAATCGGACGATAGTCATTCGATCATTCCTATCCGCCGCCTGCAGTTGAATACGAAACCTCGTACTATGCATATCTCTTGAGTGAATATGCTCAATGATAGTACATGGTTATACAAACAGAATTGAGACATTGAAGGTTATATCCAAGACGAATCTCGTGGTCCGATTTGTGAATCCTCCTGATCATGACTACGCACTATTTTTTACAAGTCAATGAACGTGAGAAAAACTGCACTCCATCGATGAGAGATTTGAAAATATGGTTTCATTGCAGGTGGTAAATTATCTGGCGCAACGGTACGTACTGATATATACACTGTTTCTCACGCCTACAAAATAGTAATTAAATATGTTCTAAGTTCGGTAGCGGATACTTTCTTATTATTGATGCTTATGCATTCGATGGCATCCCGGATTGGGTCCACTATGGTGTTCAAACGTTCCACGCAGTCCGGGCTGCCTTAAACAGATTGAGACTCACTGATGGCAGCAAAATAATGTTGTTTTTGCACGCCTCGAACTGCGTATTTCTAAAGTTTCTTCTTTTCTTATTCGTGCAGCTTTTTCTTTGTAATAAATTTTTAAAAAACAAAACATACCGAAAAAGCTTTTTTCAGCAAGGTTGTTCATTGATTTAGATCTTTCTAGACATCAATTATGACGACAGCAATATCACTGCGAGTGTTCTTAGTTATGGGCTAACGGACCACCTTCCATATTCATGTTTATTAATAAAAATACCGCACTTAAAAGCCATAAACCCCCCTTTAATATTACAAGACATAAGTTCTGAAGCACAAAATACATTCACAGAAAATACTATCGCTATTGATTAGAGTCATGTCCTACGGTCTAATGATGTTAACGAATGCTATGACATTTTCTTAAACGAGCTGAAAAGTGCCTTCTGCTCAGTGTTTCCGTACAAAACAATTCATGTCAACAAAAAGTCTAGAAAGCCCTAAATCAATAAACAACCTTTGAAAAAAAAGCTTTTTTCGGTATGTTTTGTTTTTTAAAAATTTATTACAAAGAAAAGTTGCATGAATAAGAAAAGAAGAAACTTAGGAAATACGCAGTCGAGGCGTGCAAAAACAACGTTATTTTGCTGCCATATTTGATTCAACTTGTTTAAGGCAGCCCGGAATTACGTGGAAGCGTTTGAACACCTTAATGCGGAACCCAATCCAGGATGCTATCGAATGCATAAGCATCAATAATAAGAAAGTATCCGCTACCGAACTTAGGAATATATTTAATTACTATTTTGTAAGCGTGGGAAACAGTACTTATAGTAGTACAGCCATAGATAATTTTACCACCTGCAATGAAACCATATTTTTAAATTCTACTGATGGAGGCAAAGTTTTCTCCACATTCATTGACATAAAAAATAGGCGTAGTCATGACTGTGAGGATCTACAAATCGGACCCGTGAAATTCGTCTTGGATATAACCCTTCAATGCTCAATTCGTTTGTATAATTTTATACTATCATTGAGCATATTCCTCGAGAGAATGCAGGTTGCTAAGGTTTCTGTTCTTTATAAAGGCGGGGATAGGAATGATTTGAGTAACTATCGTCCGATTTCCATCCTTCCTATTTTTCAAAGCCACTAAAAAAATCATGTGTTCTTGACTTTTCAATTTTCTGGGAAAATACTTCTTGTGGACGGAATTGCAATTCGGTATTAGGAAACATAGATCCACAAAAACGGCTTTAGAAGTACAGAAAGAAATAATATTAGAAAATGTTGAGAATAAACTTTTAACTTTAGGAATTTTCATTGATTTTAGCAAAGCGTTCGATCGAATAAACCACCAGACTGTTCTTGAGAAGTTAAAATGTTACGGTATACTTGGTATTCCGTTATCACTTCTTGCGTCCCACCTACAATATCGCCACTAATAGAGAGTTTTAGTAATACGTATAGCAGCAAACGTAAGCCCCCTACGTTAGCGTTAACGTTGCGTCCTCCATACTGCGCATGAGCCATACGTACGTACTGCGGCGAGCTATGCGTACGTACGCTCGCTATCGCTTTTTGCGAGCGTACGTAGCGGTCCCCTGCGTATACATTTCTCGTTGCTCTCGTCGCGCACGGGAAAGCGCGAGGCTACTCCAGTTTGGAAAATGGCGGCGGTGAGGCAAACCAGTGGAAGTGCTACGCGCGTTGTACGGGTTCGCTTCACCATTGAAGATGACCTCAACCTTGTGGAAGAAAGAGAAAGAAGAAGAAAAAGGGCGAGGCTCGTGGCGGGCGAGGACACGCGGAGTTCGGAGCTGGAGACAGACGGAAGAGCCGGTGCCGAGCGAGGCCTCCAACTGAAGACCCGGACCACTAGACAGCCTTGGCCCTCCTCTTCATCGGACTCTGAACTTAAGTACAGATTAAACGTTTTCCCAATGGTAGCGCTTCCTCGTGTGACTTCCTCGGAGCGAGTAGAACTCGGCCTGATCGGGCGGTATTGACAGGCGACCCACAACCTCCTCAAAGAAATCAACGCGACGAACCCTTTCGAGCGCCCACAAAGATGGGTGTCGATAGCCAAGAACGTTGGCGACGCCGTCGAACCCAAAAGGTGTTTACCGTGCGGTCGGTACACGAGTGGTGCGACCTATTGCTTGCATACTTCCAAGCAAATGACGAGGCCAACATAACATTGTAGGGATCCCCCAACACACTGGAGCGAACCATAGATCGAACTACTGGTCGCACAGCCCTACAAAAAAAAGACAAAACACGTTCACAACAGGCAACTGGAAAGAGATTTACGCACTTCGTAGCAAAGCGAGGAGATTCGCGGTGTTAAATTGGCTTGACCGAGTACCCGCCTTGGATTGTTTGAAGCAGTTCGCAGGAGCACATCTAGATGGCGCTGCAACTCTTTACGTATGCGTTTGCCTTCCGCTATACTAAAAGTGCGCGTTCAACGCGCTTCGTAACGTTACGTCCACAGCTAGCGTGCGTTGTACGTAGTGCTAACGCAAGGGTCTTTACGCTATTCTAAAACTCTCTAATACGTCCAGGTTGGAAGCTCGTCATCCACCATGCAGAGCATTTTCTCTGGGGGTCCACGGGGAAGCACATTAGGTCCCCTATTGTTTACTATTTACGTCAATGATATTACAAATATTTAAACCTCCGCCAAGCTGCTTATGTACGCAGACGACACCAGTATATTTTTTTCTGACTCTAGAGAAGACATATTTACTTCCAATGGAAACTATTTTTTACTTGAACATGAGGAAGATATACAAAAAGGGGGACGGACAACGAAGACTTCCAACTGGTCTTCGTTGTCCAAAAAGTCTTCGTTGTCCGTCCCCTTTTGTATATCTTCCTCATGTTTATGTACCGATACCAACACGCTCGTTTTGTACTTATTTTTTACTCAAGTTAAATCACTAGGTCGCCATAAATTTCTTGATTATAAACCCGTCCAAAGCGAAAACAGTCCTTGTTAAATATCCTGGATCACGGATCGCATTGTCCAGTGGTTTGTACTTTGTGCCAAATATAGTAGAACGCGTAGACAGCGTCAAGAACCTGGGCGTTGTGTTTTCCTAACACATGTCGTGTAATCTTCATGTTTTTTACATACTGTGGGTTTTGCGGCCCACATCGCGAAAAAGAACTCGTGCTCGGCCACCGGCGCGCAGCATGCGTGCGAGCCACGAAGAAGGCTCGCGGCTGGGCAGTGCATTCGCTGCCGCCAGACAGTAAAGGTGTGTTCTCTGAGTTCTGCCTCGTTGGTCCTTATTTCGGGTTTTCGGGTGAGCAGTAGCACCGAACCCTAAATTATTTGGCGCCCAACGTGGGGCCTACTGCTCCTCCGCGGGTTGGACCGCAGCCTTTTAGCCCGTTGTAGGCGTGTTAGCCTGGTTTTTCTTGTTTTTGCCACCCCTGATAAGCCTACGTGGTCGTTCGACTAGGCTTCGGCCACCGGACGCCATCTTTGCCATCGCGGCTTGGACATTGTGTATATTGTGCATACTGTAGTATATAAGTGTTTTTCCGTTCTTTTGTGTCCGTTTTGTTCAGTTTTTTTCTGTTTGCCTGTTTTTCTGCGGCTGCTTCTGCAATGCAGACCCGCCATAGAGCCGCCGCAGACCAAGGCGAGACCGGAGAGGTGCGCCTGACCCGACGTCCATGAACCTGATGGCTCGGGTGGTCAACCTCTGCGACACGCCCAAGCAGCACAGATTTTGGCCAAGCGATGGCCAATGTCTGGCGATGGTCTTTTGGCCAGTGGCCAGAGAGTGGCCATTCATTGGCCAATGCTTGGCCGATGGCTGATGGCCAGTGGCCATTGGCCAATGGCCAGATAAAGGCCAGTCACCGGCCAGTCTCTGGCCACTGTCTGGCCACTTGGCCAAGGACCATTGCCAGCCATTGGCCAGTGACTGGCCAACTCTGTGCTGCTTGGGCGGTCGCGCAACGCCTGGTCCTGGATGACCAGGGACCCCAAGGGCAAGGGCCACGACCCCAGGTGCCGGTTCCGTTGTACACGGGGTACGACGGCCGGAAATCCTTGGCCGACCTCCTGGCCGAGCTGGCGGCCTATAGACCTTTCCAAAAAAGAGCGTGTGGCCGGTGCCACCTTGACTGTTCGTGCGTATGGCGCGTGCTTTCCTCGCTTTCCGAAGCGACAAACACGCACGTGTTCGTCGCTTCAGACCGCACGCGGGACTGTGATTTTGTAAACATTAAAAAAGTCTATAAGCTCGACACGGGAGCCTCGGACGAGCACGTCCTCGCGCGGGTTCTGCCCGTGGCGTTCCAGGCGAGCGCCGCGCGCTGGTGGCGCATAGTGGCCCCCTTCTTCACCTGGGAAGACTTTCGGCGGAAGTTTCAAGATGAACTTCTTCCACCTGGGTACCAGTCTCCAGTCCAGCGAGAATTGAAGCGCCGGACCCAGCACCCGGACGAGGCCCTCGTCGAATATGTACGGAGTGATGCAGGAGCTCTATGGCAGAGCCTGCCCAACGACATCGGAGTCGGACAGGGTATGCTCAGGCGATGCAGCAGAGCCACCCAAGATTCTGGCCCTACCTGCATGGCCGCACGTATTTCACCCTGGAGCACCTGGCCCGGGACGGTCACGGCATACAAAATACGCTCCTGGCCGGGCTGCAGTACCGGCCCACGCCACCGCCTGAAGAAGCTCTTGAGCCGTCCTGTGCCTGGCGAGCTCCCGGGCCCAGAAGAAGTCCGATTCAACGCCAAAACCTGGATGGCGCGGTCCATTTTCACGTCCTCCCGTGCGCTGGACTCCTACGCCTTCAGGCAATGGGAGCACGGGGAGACCACTCGGCGGTTCGGACCCCCGGCTACGTGCCCGGCCGGCCTGGATTGAGACTACGGCAGGGTGAAAGCCGTTAAGGTCCGTCTCCCGCAATGCCAACTGGGGCACCGATTGCTGGTCCAAAGAGGAACACCAAGAAAGGCAGCAACTACAGGCGCAGGCAAGCCCGACGCACGGCCCTGACCGGCGCAACTCGGTGCGCGGCTTCGGCTGCGGTCGCCATGGCCACTTCCGGCGTGACAGCCCCGACCTGCTGCGAAACAGCCCTACAGCCTCGGGAAACGAGCACGGCCGGTGGCGTTGACCTCTGAACGCCTGCTAGCCGCGGTGACCATGGACAACCCGGCAAAACTTCCATCGGTATGTCAAATTCAGCCTGACCTTGAGTTAATTGAGCCTCGTATAACAGTTACAGTGCTCGGAGTAGCTGTGGCAGTGCTGATTGATACCGGTGCGAGTCTGTCGCTTATTGGGGACTACCTGATTGAACGCTGCAAGAGCAAAAAGCTAACCTGCGCGAGACTAACGTGCGCTTACAGTTGGCGTCAGGACCAGCAATGCTCGAGAGTCAAGCCGTGAGGTTACATATCGGGTTTAACGAGAGGAAAACGCCGTCAGCGTTTCGTTCGCTTACCTGGTCTCACGGTACCGATTATTTTGGGGCGAGATTTCATTTTTGGGGAGAACCTGGTTCTTGACTTTTGAACAAAGGCTACCGGTTAGGTAGTGACGCGAAACTGATCCCGTTTACCAGACGAGAGGATTGCATCGGCAGTGTCGATCACGTTGGCGTTAGAACGCCTGCTTTGCGACTCCCATGTGCGGTAAGCGATTCTTCGCAGCGTAACCTGCTACAGACCAGCAAAAGCGGCGTCTCCAAAGACTCATGGAGGAGTTTTCGCCGATGTTCACGGAAAACCCCTGCAGAACCGGTGTCTTAAAGCATTCATTTAAAACCGGTAATTCACGTCATCTATGCTGCAACCCTCGACCAGTCAGCGTACAGGCGAGCCCTGCTGGACAAGGCGAGCGCCAAGAGATGATCGACACGGGTGCCGTACTGAGTCGCAGAGCCCTTGGGCCTTCCCGATCGTCCTTGCCCTTAAGAAGGATGGAACGGCTCGGCTTTGCGTCGACTATCGGCGCCTGAATGCGGTAACCGTTCGTGACCCGTACCCGTAGCCCTCGATTGAGTCGATCATGTACAACTTGCGAAACGCTAGCTTTTTTTCACGACTATTGACTGCAGTCGCGGTTTCCTGCAGATAGAAGTCGAACCCGCTGACATTGAAAAAACAGCATTCACATGCTACGGAGGGTTGCACGAGTTTGTGCGCATGCCTTTTGGCTTGAGCAACTCTCCTGCCACATTCCAGCGTCATATGGACATCGTGCTTGAAGACGCACGGCAACACTACGCCATGGCATATATGAATTATGTAGTAGTCTTCTCACGCACGTTTGAAGAACATCTTGCGCAACTTCGGACTATTCTCGAGTGCATGTGAAATGCTGGTTTGACAGTTCACCCAGGAAAAATGCAACTGCAACATCTAAGATTAACATGCTCGGTTTTGTAATCGATGATTGAGCGCTTCGCCCTAACGAGGACAAGCTGAAGGCCATAACAGTTTCCTCCTCCCCCCCCCAATGATGCAAAGAGTTTGCAGCGATTTCTTGGCATGGTTGGATTTTACCGCCAGTTCATTCTCCACTGCGCAGAGATAGCGCGGCCTCTGAACGAACTGCTGCGCAAAGGCGTCAAGTGGCGTTGGACGGAGGCACAGCGAAAGGCTTTCCTTCAAGTGTCCAGGGCTATTGCCGAAACGGCATCTTTGAAGCTCCCAGACCTCAACCGTCCGTTTGTACTGAAAAACCAATGCGAGCAGCTACGGTTTAGGTGCGGTGCTGATTCAAGACTTGATGGTGTCTTAGAACCCGTAGCGTTTGCTCAGCCATACGTTGACAGCAGCTCAACGAAATTTTCAACGTTTGCGAGCTTGAGTGCCTAGCTATCATATATTCGCCCTGCAGAAATTCAATATCTATCTTGATGGCGCGCGCTTTGTTATCCAGTCGGATAGTGCCGCCTTGTCTTGGCTTCAGTGGCTGGAAAATCCGGAGGACGATTAGCACTCTGGGCACTTACTCTTCAAAAATATGACTACACCATTGTGCACAAGCCAGGTTCCCAAAACAAAGTCGTAGACGCCTTGTCGCGCGCTCCGCTCGGCGAAGAGCACGTGCACGAGGATGCCAATGTTGTGGCTGCGATAGATGCTGGCTCGCGTTGAGGGTACTTTGACTAGCCGAGATGAGCTTCGTGCAGAACAGCAGAACGATGAACTTTGTCGCAGAGTCTTCGAGTGGTTGTCTTCACGTGACCGACATGGCAACAGAGACGCTGACATGAGTTTTGACTCGTACTTGCTGGCCGAAGACGGTCTGCTGCTCCGGTACATACCTAAGATCGACGACGAGGAGGGTTTCTCCACAGACACTTCATTTCGAGCCGTGATACCTCGCTGACTTTGCACGTCTTTCATTAGATACTACCATGACTCTGCTCTGGCTGGTCACAGTAGTGGCTGCAAGACTTTTGAAAAGTTAAGTCGTACTGCAACTTGGCCAGGAATTCGTCAGGACGTGCTGCGGTACGCTCGTTCATGCCCGGTTTGTCAGAAAGCTAAACCGCGCTGGTGGTCAACCCTCTGGTCTCATGCAGCCAGTCCTAAGTCGATCCCCTTGGGAATGCGTTGCTGTCGACGTCATGGGCCCTTTCCCACGCAGTCCGTGTGGCAACCACTACCTCTTGCTTGTCACGGATCACTTTAGCAAGTGGGTTGAGCTATTTGCGTTGCGGTCGCTGACGTCCAAGAAAATCTGATCTTGTCTGATGGAAACGTTCGCACGCTTCGGATTTCCAGCGAAATTGATTAGCGACAATGCTACATATTTTGCCAGCAAAGTGTTCCGAGACTCCTCTGCCGCCTTGGGCATTCAACACAGGCGGACGTCTCCCTATCACCCACAAGCTAACATCACAGAGCGGGTGAACCGGAACTTAAAATCGATGTTAATAGCTCACTGATTACCAGCTGAACGCTAGGAAAATCGACGAAGAGAGAAAGATACACACTGCTGGACTAGCAACCCTTTTACTAAACTACTTTTTCCTCAACCTCATCCTAAAAGGGTAGCTTCTTCTTCTTCAGTCAGAGCTTAGACAGAAACTTCCTTTTTCTCCCCACGAACCGTGTAGTTTTCCTCTTCTTCGACTTTCGGATCTTGCAAAACTTCCTTCTTTTTGTCTTTTATACTTCCGGCGGTGTCACCCTCGTTTTAATCGGTCGGATCTTGGAGTCAAAAGGTCCCAACTTGGAATCAAAAGGTCCCAATAGCTCTCACCGAACGTCACCATGACTGGGACGCAAAGCTCCCAGACCTCACGTTCGCAACGCACACAACCGTTAACCGGTCTACTAGTCTTACGCCAGCTTGCCTTAATTTCGGAAAGGAGCTGACTTTCCTGCTGGAAAACACTTGCACGACCAACAACCCTGGCGCTGCCCCCTCATACGGTCAGTTTGCAGGAAGCCTACGACGCAGACTCAGGGGCATCGTTTGTGATGCCCGGGAGACCTTGGACGCCGCACGGCTTCAGCAGGCTGAGCAGTACAATCGTGGCCACCGGGACGTGCAATTTGAAGTTGGAGACCTTGTACTCCGACGGACACACCCACTTAGTGACGCCTCCAGAGGTTTCATAGCTTCCCTGGCGAACAGGTGGGATGGTCCGCATCGAGTGCGAGACACGGCCTCACGCCTCACGTACACGCTCGTTTATTGTGAGTCTGGACGACTCGCTAGACCTGTTCATGTCACCAACCTCAAACGATATTATGAATCGGATGAGGAACTTCTCTCGCAGGTGGAGAGTGATGCCGATCCGGGTTATACTTAATTCTGCAAGGATTCTTCCTGATGTTGGTGACGAAGACGAAGATCTAAGAAGATGCGCGTTGCAATCCCGCACTCCACCGTGGTCGCTGCTGCACAGAGGCGAGGCATACAGGGCCGCCCCTTAAATTTTATCAAAACCTTTCTAGAAAATCGCACTTACCAGGTGGCGATCGGAAATACAAAAGGGTGCTGGAAGGCCAACAACATCGGCGTACCTCAAGGGGCGGTTCTGTCGCCGCTCCTTTTCAACCTCACCATGACCGACCTCGCCCTAGCCCTTGAGGCCGTTCCACAGGTGCGTTATACCATTTATGCAGATGACGTCACCCTGTGGACGACAGCCGGACTGGCATCCGACCAGCAATACAACATGCAACGTGCCCTTGACGTCGTCACCACTTTCGCACAAAACACCGGACTTGAGCTTTCTAAGGAGAAAACCATGTATATGGTAATTCCCGCAAAGCGCAAGAAATCACGAACAGACATTCATCTTCACGTGGAAGGCGCTCCCATCACAGAGGCAGACAGTGTGAAAATATTGGGTGTCCCCTTCGACCACCACGGAAGGGCCAACACATGGATGACGCACGTAAAAAAGCAGTGGAAAAACGGTCTGACCCTCCTCAAAGCAATTACCAAGAAAGCTTGGGGTGCTCAGGAAGACCTATTACGCCGCCTCGCGCGGACTCTTCTAGTGTCAAAAGTTATTTATGGACTGAACTTTCAAAATCTAACTCAGACACAGGAAACCACACTCGTCACAATGAATCGGGCCGCAATGAGGATTGTCACGGGTCTCCCTCGCTTCACGCGGGTGGAAGAGCTCGAACGCATCGCGCAGATGAATACCATTCAAGAAATCGCAGAAGAACAACGAATCAGCCAAGCCCTGCGCCTGTCCCGGACCCCGCAAGGCAGAACTCTCCTGACACTGAGTGGGCGCGGCCATCTCATTGAAGGCCCATTTATGCCGACGCCTCCGCCCCCATGGGAAACGGAGGCGGTCACCGTCGCCAAACCGATTCCAAAAAACCAAGGGAACGGCTCGCCGGGACGAAGAGTCACTCAGGCCCCTAACCACATGGCAGAAGTCCGCGGTCTCGGAGAGCACGTCGAAGTGTTTTACACAGACGCGTCGCGCTCTGAGACCGGCCGCACGGCTATCGCCTGGTACTCCCCTACAAAACAGGACACACAGCAAGAAATAACTGAAAACACGAAGAGCACGTGCACCGCAGAACTGCGGGCGATCTTGATGGCGACACCGGCAGCCATTCTGAAGAGAGCCAACATCACAGAAACTCGCATATATACAGATTCTCAAGAGGCACTCCGCGAGTTGCGTCGCACGGACACATGTAACGCCGTGGTCGCACAGATCCGAACACTGGTGTGCAAAGTGAAGGACGACCAAACGATCACTGTCGCGTGGCTGCCAGGCCACGAAGGCATCCCTGGGAACGAGAGGGCGAATGGGGCCGCGAGGGCAGAGCTACAAGCAACACAGCCCTCACAAGGCCCGGTTCCTCCGCTCAGTCCTCGGAAGGTGCCTGAGGACACTGCTGACTTTGACCTTACCGAGGTCAAACGCGCAGAACGAGCAGCACGTAAGGCGCGTCTCACTACTCTCCTGCCGCCCAACCCTCACCGCATTCCGAGCAGCTTTCCGCGATGGGAGTGGGTGGCCCTCAACCGACTCCAAACGAAGACGGGGCTGACGCCAGACTGGCTGTCAAGAATCTACCATCCGACGGATCCAGATGACGTCGGCCCCGATCCGAACTGCGACCACTGCGGCGTTCCTGCCAGCTGCTCCCATCTCGTGTGGGACTGCGCGGAATCCACGCCGGAGCGCGAGGCCGCAATCCGCAACCTACCCTACCACATACGGCCTTGCTCCTACACAGAGTGGCCCAAGCCAACAACCGCCATTCTTAATGAACAAAAACTCATCTACACATCTCTCATCGACTTCCTCCGATCCTCCGGGATCGGTAGGTTCATCTAATCATCGTCATTTTTACTTCCCTTCACCCCTTCCCCCCGCCTACTCTGAGGCCGTCAGGCCAGAAGGCGGCATCACAATAAACGTTGTTACAATACAATGCGCGCTGCAATAGGCTTGAGCGAGAACTAGTACTTTCCCCACTGGATTTGGGTGTGGTTTTGTGCGGTGGACGCGTAGACGCGGATAGTGTGCTCGCAAACTTAACTTGTCTATTGCCGCGCCCAACGTTGTGAACGCTTTCTCGTAGAAGAAACCCTTGTAGAAGACCATTCATCGGTCCTTTTTTTTCTTTTCTGCTCTCCAAGATGCCTCGGTACTACAGACGAAGGAAACGTTCACCTTCTCTCCCCCCCCCTATTACCACCACCACACTGGGAACACCATGGCGGTCACCCTCCGGTTCCGGGACAACGTCGCCGTCGGCCCTTTTACTGACATCGGGGCAACTCCGCAACCTGGACCGTGCTTGGGCCCCAGGGCCTACCCATCTCATGGACATCAAATCTGCCCTGGGAGGTCCAGCCCCGGCCCCTGACCACGGACTCCCCGGCCGAGGTTCCGGAGCCATTTTGAGGATCCACTCTCACCGACCGCCATCCCAACGACCCGGTGCAGCTATACAACGAGGAGGAGCGTCGGCTCCTGTGCCCCCTATGTGGGGTGCCCAGATACACAGGGGCACTCACCAGGCCGGCGCTCTCCACCGTGCCCGGGAGTCGGCCGCCGCCGCCAGGGCCGTTGTCTTGCGCCTCGCGGCCATCGACAAGCACAACCTCCAGCGGGCCCTGGCGGTCGTCCGGCGCCTCAGACCCGCCTTCCTCCGCCCCCCTCGCCGGCGGAGATCGCCATCAACATCGATGACTAAGGCCAGGGGCCTTACGATTACAACGACGAACCCTTCTGACCGCCCTCATCCCGACAACTTCAACCAACTCGGGGGCGGGGGGGGGGGGGAGTTTGTGGGTTTGCGGCCCACATCGCGAAAAAGAACTCGTGCTCGGCCACCGGCGCGCAGCGTGCGCGCGAGCCACGAAGAAGGCTCGGGGCTGGGCAATGGGTTCGCTGCCGCCAGACAGTGAAGGTGTGTTCTCTGAGTTCTGCCTCATTGGTCCTTCTTTCGGGTGAGCAGTAGCACCGAACCTTACAATACATAAAAAAGAACTTTGCAAAGTAGTAGGTATAATGAACAAGTAAGTATAGGGAAGTTGTTTTTTATAACTATTGAAAATTAATATATAATTCTCTTTTTCATTCAATACTTTGTTGGTGTCATCTGGTCTGCGGGACAACAAAAAGTAACTTTGACAGGTTGAGGTTATTTATAAAACACAAATTACTTGACGTTTCTAACATGTACTGAAATATATTGACTGTCACATATCAACGTGCCGAGAACATAATACAATTATTTTAGATCGCGCTTCATTGGCATTCTTGGCGTATCCCATCATGTAGATGGGATACGCCAGATCCACGAGAGTGTCCCGTCAAAATAACACTTGTCCCTCCTACTGTATTAGTAACTCCACCTTGCTTTCTGTGTCAACCTATAAATACCTCGGTGTTCATATCACTAACGATCTCTCCTGGAACGCCATTGTCGAATATATCACTAACAACGCTAATCGCTTATTATGCTATCTCAGAAGAAACGTTTCCCTTGCCCCTGTTTCACTTAAACTTCTCCTATATAAATCTTTACTGCGCACCAAACTTGAATATGCAGGCTCTATCTGGAACCCCGGCGTATCCCTAGCATCATCCATTGAATCCATTAAAAATCGCTCCGCACGTTTTATACTTTCTAACTATCACCGTACAGCCAGCGTCACCTCCATGAAAGCGTCTCTATATTTGCCCAACCTCTCCTTTCGTAGAAAAATAGCTCGCCTCTGCTTATTTTACAATATTTATCACTCTAACCCAGCACTTCGAACCTCATTATTTTCAGAACCATCATACATATCGCCGCGCACCGAACAGCCACTAAAAGTAGGAATCCCCTACTGCATCACCTCCATATTTTAGGCCTCCTTTCTTTCCCTGACCTCCGTCGACTGGAATCGCCTTCCCGCATCCGAAGTTTCACTTACTGACGCTACTGATTTTAAAACCGCCATAACTGATGTTCTTAATAATGTTCCATAGCGATTCTGTACCTTGTGTTTTGTTTTTTTGCGTTTTGTTTTCATTGTTCACTTTATATTGATGTATAATTCCACTCCTCTCTGTAATGCTTTCGGGCCCTGAGAGTATAATAAATGAAATAATTGAAATTTAGAACTAATTTGGGCTTCCAGAGGTTAAGTTACAGATTACCATAACTCTTAAGCAACATATTTTCCCAAAATGTTGACTCATCTTCATTAAATTCACATACAATTCAGACTTTCCTGTATTGAGTTAAAATGTTTGTCTTATATTTGTTATATCTATTTATTTCAGTCCGTTTTGAAATGCAACCAATTTTAAATGCAACATATTTTATATGACATCTTAAATAAGTTATCTTCAATGTGTTTTTCTTTTGTGTTTTTTAGGTGAGTGTTGGTTAACTTTCATTAAATGCCCTTACAATTCAAACTTTTTTCCAATACTGAGAATGTTTGTTTTTATGTTTGTTACATTTATCTATTTCAGTGCTCATTGAAATGCAACTTATTTTATTCTCATTTGTCATGTTACATAGGTTATTTCCATTATGTTTTTCTTTCATGTTTTTGATGTCAGTGCCTCTCTGCCCTGTGTTTTGACGGGCTGAAACCCGTCAAAATGCAAACCTGCAGCTTTTTTTTTTCTGGCTGATTTTGATTTTGATATGCGGAGATCTACTGGACAAAACCTGGGTTTGCTAAAAAATTTTGACGTACCGGTTTAGTCCTCACAGGCTTCTTGTGGATATAAATCAAGCCTACATTGATAAGCTTTGGATTACTAAACATTTCGATGTGAAGACGGTTGTTCCTTTAGTCTTTGGATGAAGCGGGTGCACTCGAGCTTTCTTTGACAAGCTCGATAAAATCAGGTAAAGCACACGCGTCGCCATTTTTAATTCAAGTACCTCGCGTCACATTCCGCCAGCCCGGTTGTTACCCCCTAATATGAAAATTAGCGAAGTACGTCGAGCGATGTGCAGCGGTTACGTGGCGCATGACCGTCGCCCGACTCAAGCTATTCAGTTTTTCCTGCACCCGGGCTTCTACTTCTCACGAAACACTCGGAGAGCCCAGCACTGCGGTCTGTGGACGAACGACGAGATTGAAGGTATGTTTTGACCTAAACTTGAAACCTGTGATGTAACACAGAGCATGTTTATACATTCGCTCATATCAGTATTTTGTGCGACCATTGAAGGATTTTTGAACCTTGTAAATACAGCCTACAATGTATACTTCCCCTTCAGAACACACTTGATTTGCTCAGAATAAGCACGTAAGCGTGTTCTTCTATAAATATAATTTTTGTTCAGTTTCTGTGAGTTGTATATAAAAGTTTCTGTATTCGTATGCGATACGACATGCGTCTTTTCGTCAATATACAGCACTATTCGATTCGAATTGGATTCTATCTGTAATTTCACTATTCCTACACCTCTAGTCAAAAGGGAATTCTTTGTGACTCTCACAAAGTAAAAAAAAAGAATCGCTAAAGCTGAGATGTTTTATTCTTAGAGCGCAGGAAAAAATAGGACACACGTCTATAATAAATGTTAAGCTAGATCATCTGAACCACTGCTTAACATTTCAAAAAGTTGTCCTAGAATTCTAGGAAAACATTAAGAC
Source organism: Ixodes ricinus (assembly GCA_037355805.1). NCBI lineage: Eukaryota > Metazoa > Arthropoda > Arachnida > Ixodida > Ixodidae > Ixodes > Ixodes ricinus. The sequence continues at coordinate 29,322 of JAZHYW010046693.1, forward strand.
CTGCCGGAGATTTAGAACTAATGGTCCTCAAATTTGAAGATTTCCGGATAAATCCGAATCGGAACTCTATTTTCATTTTATCGGCGAGTGTTTTTTTTTTAATTTTGAATGAATTTATTCTAAAACGTGTGCCGGCATTGATAAAATATTTTTGATGCAAAATTGTCAAACTAAAGTATTTCTGTTTTCTTCAAATGAGAGTCATTTGAAATAAAAAGGCTGGAAGGCAAACGTTATTTTATGATGGCATTTTGTCTTTGTTTTCCACCAGTACCTAAGCATTTGCACAAAAAGACATTGTTTTTTTAGAGCTGCAGCATATTCCCTAAAGGCGCAGCATGGCCAAAGGCAATAATTCCAATGACCAAAGGGCAAATGAAACGTGGTTTGTACCAATAAAAAAAAAGAAAAAAAAAGAAAAAAAGCTGTCATAAACAAATAAGAAAGGCAAACACAAGAATTGCTCGGGGCGAAAATTTGGTTCCCATGAAAGTTTGCAGATTTTTCCCGCGAGAAGCAAGGATGTGTTTACCTTTCATTGAAGCGACGCGAAACTTTCGCGCGGGCGACGCGAACTGTGCGGCTGGATATGACAGGCCGGCGCCACAGACGATGAAACACCTGGATTTATTCAGGGGATCAATGAGAAAGCTGATTCCGCTTCATCAATGCGAAGCTAATACGCGCCCGACTAGCGTATGGCAAATGACGTGGTGACTTTTTGTATATTTCTGAGTTCCCGAAGCATGCACGGAAAACACAGAAAACAGAATAGCGGTTCATACCCCGGAAGCTGATTGGCAAAGACATTCGATGACCTTTTTTTTTCAAAATACACTGCTTTCTCGTGACCGTCTTCAATTTTGTTTGGGTTTTAAAAGATGTATGAAAAATATTCGTTTGCTCGGTTTTTTCATTTAAAGGGTCAAAATTAAGAGCGCTTCTGCCACACAATCTGTTTTGTCATGGTCTACGTTTGTTAGTATCAATATTTATCAAAATATGCGCGTTTTATTTTAGTCACTCGAACCTCACGCATTTGAGACATCTTCAAACCTTTCTGTAAATTATCTCTATGTTTCGAACGTGTAATTATATTTTCAGAAGCTGTTTGAGCGGAGCCGTGCAATATTTTCGCAGCTCTCTAAGTCGCGCCAGCTTACATATTCTTCAGCACTGTCAGTGAACTCTTTCGCAGTATGCAGATTACGAAGTACACGCGGGTGTTCTCATTTGTGTACATTGGTTGTGGGTAAGTCTGTTTATTATCAAACAAGAAAGGCAATTGACAGCGTGAAATGAAACTGGCACGTTCTGGCGACGACCTCAACTATATAGGTTGAAAAATTGAACGAAACAATTCAGGTCTATCGTGTGAGATTTACAGCGACGATGATGTGTCCGTTGTGAAAGCTTGCACCCTTGTATTGGTGCAATGGGTCTCGCAAAGTTGTCTGATAGCACTTCTGCTACCGCAGCCACTGTCCCTTCAATCCGGATGGCGAGGGATGCAATCGGTATTGAAACGGCAATTTTTGGCCACTTGAAGACTGATAACCTAAAAATTGCAAAAAATTCATTTTTTCACGGTTTGTACTGGATTGGCTTTACAGCAAATGTTAGTGGGCCCTGTGTTGTTCGCTTTCTTGTCCTCGTGTATTTTTGGCGCTTTATTAGGTGATGCAATGTGATGTTGGGGAACCTTCACCCCGGTCAAGGTATCAATTAGCTTCAAAAAGCGAGCCGAGCCTCCTACATTCTAGAAATACTATTTTTTTTGGTATACCCTTGTGTCCCAGGAATTTTTGTATGTCTTGAGAAAGCTGCATCTCATTTTCTATGCCGCCACCATTACCAATCTGCGCCCTTGTGAACATACAGACCTTGAACTTGTCGGGCCAGGAGGTTGAACTAGGTGCGTGACTGACACTTTAACATATCGACTCTCTCTACGAAGGCACTCACCCGTGGTAGCTGTGATGTCGTAAAGTTCACGCTCAAACATGTTGCAATCATGGTGTTGCGGTAGGGGTTCCAATTAAATAGCGTATGTGTTTAGAAGGCCCCCGCGTTTGGCTGAGTTGTTCATGTCGACTTCAAATTCGGTGATACAAATGACAGTTCCAGGACCCTAGCTGCCTCTGACTCTCAATTTTGGTTGCCGCGACAACGAGATCTAGCTGAACTTTCAGAGAGCGATATCTAATTCTGCTTTCACTGATCCAGCTAAGATATTGCTCGCAGACGGTTCGTCTGTAAACCGGCACGGGAATGGGGTTTGTCTGCTACAGAGTGTCACTAGCCGACAAAAATAAAACAGAAAATAGACCGCCTATTACGAACCGAGTGCTGCGGCAAAGTGATATCGGACGTAAGCTGAAAATGTAACAGTCTGCTTTTTCACGTTCGAAGCGATCAACAAGTTGTGCTTTATTTGCAAATCTCAAGTTGGTTTGTTGCCTTACTCAAGCTGACACCGATCAATGGATCATGATCATCCAGAACAAACACATTGGAGACCTGTGGACCACTCTCGCCTTTTTTTAATGTTTTTGTGAATTCTTACCAAAAAAAAACTGCCCAATCGTAGATTTGCGAACGGGTAAAAACATTTCTACTTGGTTCATGTCACTCGCCCAGCAGAAAGTTGTGGAAAAACATTCAATCAGCAGTCGTGAAAGCTCTAGCTCTTACCTTGACCAAAATCGAACGCTTGGGATGACAAAGGTCGCCGCTCCGGTGTCAATGGTGATCAGATCAAGAACGGCAGTTGCATCCTTCGGGTGTCCCCCACTTGCATTCATGCGAGCATCCTCTAAGCAGTGTTATGTGAACTGAAATCTCCAACAAAGATGATCAAAGTATTTTAATCGTCGTTGGAATTCATACACATCAAAATTTCATCTCCCCTGAGAAACAGTATAGGCAGAAAAATTGTGGTTTTTAGCAGAATGCGTCTGATTGTGACACAGGCATATTATTCATATTAGGATAAGATATGTGTGATATGTCACGAGCATTCTGTTGTGGGCAAGCCCTTATCAGGATGAAAGCTCGATAAGGAGTTTTTTATTGTTGAAAATAGCATTACTATTGTTAATTACACGAATAAATAGTCTCGCAGAACGTTGGTTCCCTATAATGCGGGAACACCAATAGCTTTTTTGTGGCAGTAATTGCCGAAGTTCCGGAAAGCGAGTTCCTATGGCGTTCGCATTACGATGTAGCATTCGGTAAGTTTTTAGGTTTCGCTTGATCGGGCGGGCGAACCCTTACTGCACAGAAAATCCCCACTGTTCTCAATGAAATGGCAAAAGGAAGCTCAATTTGAAGTACAACAAGGATATTATGTGCTCATGTTATGCCAAAAAATTAAAAAAAAATAATGTGCCGATCATGTTTTTTATTTGGAGAATTCAAATACATCTCTTATTTAGAGCTAGCAGTTTGATGAAACGAACAAGCTCCCATTCAATTTTTTTTTCAAACAGTGGGTACATTTTTACTCTTTAACATTAACATTTTGGGAAGAAACAGCGGCAAAGAAACTTGGACAAGAGTAAAAAAACGCACACGACAGAACGTTGCAGTTATGTTGCATTACTTTATAAGAATCACGTTCTCTGTTCATTGAACGCGTATCTATATTTTCATTTATTGAAACCTTAGGCAATGCGGCACAATTGGGTATTTTTGGTACCTGGGTCTTGGCGCACTATTAAAGTGTTTCTACGAACTTGAACGCTTTTTACTTTCTCGAGCCAGCTTGGGCCATTCGAATTTGTGAAATGCGGCTCTGGCGGTGTGCAAGTCGACTGCGTAGCGTCTGGCATTCTTCGTCTTGGTTTTACCACTAATTTGAATGGGTTGGTGATGATACGCCAGCATCTGAATATGGAAAGTGCATTATATGCGCGAGTTCTTTTATAAACAAAGCATTCACCTGAGCTATAGGCTCAAGAGCATGCGCCTTTGTCTGTACTGCAGAAATTTATAGATTGGAGAGGAGCCGAGAAGCGTCTCCACAGTTAATGCATTTATAATGAGCAGAACAGGAATCCCTGCCCTCATGCATGCCGACGCAATGGTTGCACACTGGATAGTTCTCGCAGGACGCCGCTCGATGTTAATACCGACATCAGGTACATTTTATTGAAGTATCTTTAAATGAGGACACTGCACGCTAGACATGACCAAGAGAAACGGAGCTCGACTGCTTAGGTCTGCAGAAACAAAAATTGATCGCCGAACGTTACCTGCAAGTAGGAGTTGTTTCAGTATATTGTTAGGAAACATCAAGGTGCTGGCAATTTTCTTTTCACTGAGTATGGCGTACACATTCTTGATTACGTCAGTGGCGTAATCTGAGGGAAGGTGTTAATAAGTTCTTACCTTTTACTCCACAATGCTCAGTGCAGCCAATAGAATCCCGCCTGTATTCTGACTACTTCTTACATCAATGGAAATGCGATTAAGACGGCTATTGTACCTGATCTCCAAGATGAAATATGAAACATCCATATAGTAGCAGACAGCGTTATGATGCTTAGCAATGGGATTACTCGGCCTTTCTTGACTGGCCGAGTAATCCCATTGCTCGGCGACTTGATATGTCAGTAAGCCTTGCAGATACGACAGTAGCAGTGCCGGCTGCGTCGGTGGTTAAGGCTGCGGTCCCACGGCGGCCATGAAAAATGACAATATGTGCCCTTGTTTGTAGCGCGATTCTGACGCTTAGTCACTACCTAAAAATATTTAACTCGTGTCACCTTATAGAATAGGCAATGGGCCTCATTTGGATATATGATATATATTTCTGAAGCAACAAACGATATCGGGGATGATCTGCGAATATTGGTGTTTTTGGTCATACATGGTTTGGTAGTACAAATAGGGAGAGTTTACCGTTTGAGAAATTTGCTCCAAAATTTCATGGTTTGTAGATAAAGAGTGTTTCCTTTGCACAGCGTGGCCCTTTTTTCATTTTCTTTTTTAGTTTCGGAAATTGACTTCTTGGAAAATTGGCTTTACGGAAGCATATTCACGAGCTATTTTCTGGACAACTGTGGCATATTTGTTTCTGAAACTTCTTATAACTATTGATATATAAAACCTACAAACGTGTGTTAAATTTAATTAGGATTGACCTAAAACTTTTGCTGTAAGACTCGCGTAAAAACCAATGAAAATGGTAAAATCAGACTAACATCGTTTGGTAGTACGAATGCACCGGTATGGGTTTTCAACACAATTGATCAACCTCTTATGCAGAGACAAATAAATAAGTGCTATTTTGCATAGCGAAGCCCTTTTTCGCAATTTCGCATTTGGTTTCTCTAAAAAAATTCATAAAGTTCAGGCAAAATTGCATCCTTCTTAGACACAAAAAATCACATTTGTCTATATTTATACTATTCGATGGGTAATCATGTTGTCATAAAGAAGGGTTAATATCTGATATACAAAATAGCAGCTTTTGTTTTCAGTAAACATCTCTAATATTTGTTTGAGGATGGACACAAACATGATTGCCGGTTCTTTAGATGTGCTTTTATGGACATAAAACAGATTTATTGGCATCTAATAATATTTATTGTATGGAATAGATAAACAATGCGATGTATTAGACTTTCACAATGATCTTGCTTTGGTTTCTTGATAGGTGTAGAGCTTAGTTAGTTTTAAAAACAATTAAAAACTGTTTGGGGGTTTTATTGCGCTACCTGCTGGATGACAGACAAACTGCTGATTTCTAAAGTTCAAGAAATTTTCGAGGGCGGCGTTGGCGTTTGTATCATCATCAGTGTCCGTGTATTTTTGCCTTCACATTTAGAAAATATATTGCAAGATTTACTATCGACAAATAAATGGTTTAAGTACTGGGTCAGGCTAATAAATCTAAGATAAATATTTACACAAGCGTAGTGTGATATATTGTGTTGATTATTCGATATGATTGAAATCAATAAACAATGAAGACGAAAAGGAAAAGAATACACCCGAGTTCACCTCATGCCTAGAGCCACTAAGTGAGCTGCGCTTGGAGTATCGGCACTCCGTTCCCCAACATTGTTGTGGGAGCCGCCATTTCGGGTCTAGTGCAGAGCAAACGCAACTGCCGATCGTCGTGATTCAAAAGTGCGACTTCCTCAGCATTTTATCCGGTGTTAGGAAGCTGGTGCAATATTGCTTTGCTCTGTCGCGGACTGTTTAAACATTTGTGGAGGACAGAAAAGAGTTTCCTGTGATTTTAGATAAAGCTTCAGATCACTGGCAACCATGATTTTACGCCACGATATGGCCAAGTGTCGTTACTCTGAAGCGTAGCTTATTTAATGACACTATTCGTGCCCTTTTTCAAGGGGCTTGTAATACCTGAAGGGGCCATGACGTAAGCCCCGTGGGTTCCACAAGCCACTACTTTTTGACACCTGCCTCTTCCTCATTGTTCCCGCTAGTGGCACTATACTTCGTTTCACCTTATGTTGTATCGCAGCAAAGGATAGAAGCGCGAGCTCATAGCGTTGGCAGCTGCTCTTAATTCACGAGAGCTTGTGCCGCCGAGATGTGCCCCAGACCAAGAAGCTCGCGCTTGTGGCCTTTCCTGCGGTACATCATAAGGTGAAACAGAGTATAGTGCCAGCGAACCTCCTTTCCCGTGACTGAAACTGAAACTAAATATGAATAATACACCATTATTATAGCTTATTTAGTTATAACCAACTACACATAATGAGAGAAGGAAGCGGTCGGGTAGGAGAAACGCGGGTTTTATGTGCGACCGTTCTAACCGTTTTAGAAGAGAGAACACGCGAGCTTGCGCTGATTTCAAAAAGACGATCCAAAGAAAAGAGGCGGCACGCTGTGTTTTTTGTGATTGTGCGTCTAATTTATATATAGGTATATTTGAAGATCGACGATGGACGTCGATCGTCTCGAGGTAATGTAACGTAGTAACATTATATAAAAAAATAAACATAATGAAGGACTGCACGACTTAATTTTTTAAATTCTTGGATTGTAATAAGGCGGTAGCCTATTGTACTTACTGTTGACGAAGAGCAATATGAGGTGACGAGGTAATGATTAATTGATGAGGCTCTATAAGGATGACGACATTAGTGGGTGTCGAAATACAACGTACAGTGCCAGACTTGTTTCAAGTATCGTGTACCCAAAGACTTTTCTTCACCCGCAACAGAATATGGTAGAATCATTGAGGATGATGCTTTACAACTGTACGTGGAACAGAGAAACTGCATTGCGCAAAAGTGCGGCTTATTAATTAATATAAAGGACGGAATTCTAGCAGCATCCCCTGATGGACGGCTTGGAACAAATGGCCTTGTTGAGGTGAAGCGTCCCCGTTTCAAAAGATTCTTGAAGCCTACTGAAACCGCAAAAGAGTATGAGGCGAAATATAAAAAAGAGCCTGGTGTAAAAGGTCCAAATCACCACCATAGATTCTACTACCAAATACAAGGGCAGTTACACAATCCACAAAGAGATTTTTGGGATTTCGTTATATTTACACTCAAGGGCATTGATATCCAACGTCTTCAGAGCAATGACACCATCTGGCCAAACAACATAGAGCCTTTTCTACTCAAGTTTTACATGAAAGGCCGGACTTCCGCTGAAATTCCTCACGTAGACGAGTTGTTCGATCGAATAAACTGCCATTACTCCCGATCTGGGAATCTCTCGATCTTCGTTCGTAGGCCATAGTGTCATGAGATCGAGGGGTGTGGCTCTTCGTCCGCCGAACATTGCTTCGGTTGGTGTTTTTCCCGTGGAAGATGAGACCGTAATGTGGTGCCGGAACAAGAACTTGGCGATTCTTCACTAAACTGCTTCTTCCGTAAGCTTCAAGAGGGCTTTCTTCGTTTCGCACACCATCTGTTCTGCTTGCCCGTTCGTTGCAGGATGGTATGGTTAACTAATGTAATGCCTGATGCCGTTTTTTTTGTTTTGTTTTTTAGAAACTTGTTTATTTATTTTTTTAAACGAGATTCGGCGCGTTATCAGAGGAAAGTATTTTCGGTAGGGCAAAAGTAGCGAAACGAGTGAGTAGAACGTCAATGACGCGTTTGTACGTCGTGGCATGCATCGTGTAAACTTACAACCACTTAGAGTACGCATCGACCATGACTCCGCAGATGCGGATACGTTTCGCCATGCACCCACCGACTGAATAGTGGATCGTTTTCAGTTACTGTTCATAATGGCGCTGGACTCGAGGAAAACTTCGAGTCTTTCCGCAAAGTTAGCCCAGGTGCCAACACTTTTGTCGAAAGCCGTAAGTGCTCGAAACGTCAACAACGTCGGTAGCGACGTGCTGTGCTTGACACTTGACGCTTACCATTCGCTGAGACGAAACTTGCTTTTACGTCTGCCACTAGTCGTCCGATATCAGGTCATCACCGCAACTCCATCTCCCGACAAAACAGGTCTTTATTGTCCGCATGTCTATAGTTAGCAATCATGTGAACTTATAAATTCCCGAACGCTCATCACTTGCCGTCACTAAACTCCGCTCAATCATAGTGTCTTCATGGCTAATAAACGTCTTCCTATTTATACTGATGCTTTTCATCATATTCCTCCTAAGCTGTACTTACAACATAATGTGTGTCGGTACTTCCGAAAATATTGCAACGGCGCTTGTTTTCTGGGAACTATAATGTAACAACTATTACAACATCTTCCGGATCCCATAAAACACAATATTTCGTTACGTCACTTTTCAGTCGTCATTATAATGGCGAGGTAAATACCGTAAATCGCGAAGCAGTTTACTAGACGTCCGCTTCCACTGGTGTCTTGGAAGATTGAGTCAACTGAGCGTGCATTCCTGCAGAAGAGTTTTTCATTGACAGAATATTGACACGTCAATCAACAATTGATTCCTTCTCGGTAAGATTTATTGCGAAAGCCCGTCGCAACCGCCGAACCGCATGTCCCTATATCAGCCTGACATTCTCGCATAGATGAGTTTGCTGGGCCACGCTATTGAGCCAGCTGAGCACAGCTGGCAGCGGCGCGAGCAAGGCCACGAGGGGAACGTGAAGTGCTCGAGCCATCCCACCGTGAACCAATATTTCGGCCACCCCACGGGTGCGTGTCGCCATCTATTGGTTGAACTAACGCCTTGTTCAAGATGGCTGCCGTGGGACCGCAGCCTTAAGCTGAAATGAGAGCTGTTTAATTTTTTGTTGTCGGTCCAGTTTTTTTTTTCTATCAAAATATATTTCTATTATGTCACTGGTTGGCGCAATGACCCACAAGGAAGAGACACATTGACGACTTGGCTTTCTGCCCTCGATCATACCCCTGTGCGAGTTATTGTCTTCTGATCCGGCGATTAAGCTGCCACAGATAAAGGAAGGCAGTTTCTTGTGACCGAAGGGGTGACTTTAGTGCGGCGATGGTGAGCAAGAAGCAGTGTTGGCGGTAACGCGTTACAAGTCAACGGCGTTACCGGCAACGCATTACAAGTTACGGCGTTACCGGCAACGCGTTACATTTTCTGTAGCATAGTAACGTACTCGTTGCTTTTTGAAAATAGTAACGGGTAACGTACTTACGTTACTTATTTCAAGTAACGAATAACGTAGTTACTTTACTCGTTATACTTCCTTCCCCAAGCAAATTGTTGTGTGTATGTTTATACAGACGGAAGTTAGTCTGCCTCAGTGGGCGTCTGGTGCCTCAGCTGTAGATGAGCAATTTAGCCTGTGCGGTACAACCGCTAGCCTGGGGTCTTTAACGTGCACCACGCAGTAGTGATACACGACCGCACACCGGTACGGTGCTCATCCAGATTGAAACGGGCAGGGTAGGGCTCGAGCCCAGGATCCCTGGGTTCTGCAGCGCGAGCTTTCACTCCACGCGCGTCGAGCTGGGTGTGCGCTTTAGCCCACTAGGCTACCGATCGCCCTTTCTTCCCCAAACTTGCAAAAAAATTACACTTAAATTTGTTCTTATTTTTATACTTCGTTTTACGTGAAGTCTAGCTGCAGCCAACGCTGCGATCTGATTGGACCAGTCAGACAGCATCAAAAGAGCACCATAATGGTGTTCGTCATGTTTCTGGATGTGTTCTATCATCTCTGAACCCTCATGAACCAAAAATACACAGTGACATGCGCTTTTGACGGTGTTTGATTGGTCCCATTAGCTCGTAGCGTCGGCTGCGTACGAACCTAAGCTGAAACGAAAAAAAAAAAACACGTCCATGCCTTTTGTCTTAGTGTCAAAAACACTGTCTCTAAAAACAAAAGCAAAACTACAACGCTGTTACCGTCAATTTATAAGTAGAAAGTAACGCAAAAAGTAACGTGCCTTACTTTTTATCTGTAACGGTAACTGCAACGCGTTCCTTCTATTTTGAGATAACATAGGTCGGTAACGCGTTCCTTTATTTTTCTAGTAACGAGTAACGTATTTCGTTACGTTTTTGGGTATCGCCTACAACACTGCACTGTTAGCAAAAATAACACGCCCAGACGTGTAAACCGTTGTCCCACAGCGGAAACGTCCAAACGTGTCCGTTTTACACGCAGCCATGTGTGTTATTCACCTACACAGAGGTGCCGTGTAAACTTAACACGCTACTCCGTGTCTGCTCTTCCGCAGACACGGTTAAACGTGCTGGCTGAGCGTGCCCATAAAACATGGCGGCCAGCAGCCGAGAACAGGCGAGAGACGAGCCCAGCGAGCCGCGCGCCTTTCAGCCGAATTCAGAGCACACAGGACGCGTTTGTTCTCGTTCGATGTCTTTTATACAAACAGTCTCCAAGCGGCGGACGTAGCTGCATGCAAGGTACGTACTATCACGATCAATATGAGTGCGAACACCGCTCCCCGTGGCCCGCGGTACCATCAGTGCCCCCTGGCGATTACCCTTTGAACTATACGGCACCTTGCGTTCGAGGCATATCGTCCCTAGCGATCGCCACACCACTCTGCACTTCCAGGTCGTCTGCTAGCGAAAAACGGTCGGCGAAACCGCGAAACTGTTCACCAGCGGCGAAGCTAATTTTTTTGCTAGCAATAAGCGCCAGCAAAAACAAATCTTGCATAAATCACTTCGTGTCATCTTTTTTGATTAGGAAGTTTTAGTAGATTCATCCCATTACTCTGATAACAATACCCGATACTTCTCCGAGCGCAGCATGCATCATATTGTTATCGGAGGTATCAAAACAATCAATTAAGACTGCCTATTATTTCCTTCGCATGAGTTTTGCGAGAGCAAGAGACCACCAATGCGCACGGTCTAGAAGTTAGCGCGGTGCGAGCGTAGGTAATACCCTTCACAAACAGCGCGAAAAAAACGACAAGGACGTTCCGTGTGTTTCTTCTACGTCATTGTTATCTTTTTTTCGCGCTGTTTTCTATGATGAAGGGTATCACTATCACCCACGCTCGCACCGCGCTAACTTCGTGTGCTCATTGGTGGTCCTGCACTCGCAAAACTCACGCGAAGGAGATAATAGGCAGACATTGTTGATTCTTTGATACCTCGATAACAAACATTATGCATGCTTAAAGCATCGGCGAGGTATCGGATATTGTTATCAGGCAATGGAATAATCTACTAAAATATCTTAATAAAAAAATATGACCTATAATTATTCATACAAGTTATTTCGGCTGGCGCATAGTTGCTGAAAAATGCTCTTCGTCATTAGTTGAACAGTTTTTGCGGTTTCGCCGATGCGTTTCGCTAGCAGACGACCGTAAGTGCATAGCGATGCGGTGATCGCTGGAGACAATATGTCTCGACCGCAGTGCACTTGCTACTTAAAGAGCAATCGCCAGGGGTCACTGATAGTACCGCGGGTCACGCAGGCGGTGTTCGCTACTCATATTGATCGTGATAGTACGTGCCTCGTCGGACGGTGGCGTCGGTAGCTACGACGGAACCGCTAGACAAAAATCGTATACCGAACTTACATGGATAAAGAAACTCGAGCATACAATGAAATGGGTCGGTACCTTGCGCCACCTAATGAGGTTTCTAGCAGCCAGTGAAAAAAAGCAGGAGTCTGTTAATACGCTGAAACGATCACGAATAGACGTATTACACCGTACCGACACATACACAAACACAACAACGACACTGCGCCCGACAGTTTCTACTAGCAACCTTTCTCCCCGCGGCGTATATAAGCTTGACATGTGCGGGTGAGCTCTTTGGTCGCTGACCGTTACAGACTTATAGAAGAAGAAACAAAACACGGCATAATGGACAGCCGTACTAAGAACTGTTTGCATTCAAAAAGTATGGAGGCAAAATCTATAATGTTAGTCCGTTGCGAAAAACAACGATGTATTAATAATAAAGCTTAAACCGGCCATGAAAAAGTTCAAACTTTTGTTATTTTCATGCTCGACCAGTGTTATGAGCAGTCCGACTAGCTTGAATCAGATTAAAAAAAAACACAAATTGTTGAGATTTTATTATTATGTAACTAATAATAAATGGAAATGACCCTTGCGCAAAGCATTTTTTTATATATTCTTGTGAAGGACATCCGCCCAACACTTCACTTCCGCTAGTTGCGGTACGCGTACGAGAGCAGACGCCTTCACTTTTGGGGCGTTTTGATGCAGTTTGTTGTCGTATGTCGTGTCGGTGTCGAGTGGAGCGATGGGGCTTGGGAGTTTGTGACCGGTGTTATTCATGATCACTAATGTAACGCTGATTCAAGTTTTTTTTTTTTTTTAGATTGCCATTATTTCGGACATTGAAAATTCACGGGCCCGTGGCACTGCATTATGCTGAATCGCGAGCTCCTTCTCTGTTGACGTCGTTTTCCTGGCACCACTCGTGGATACTGCAAGCGTTTAAACAGTGGGCGCCGTCTCGCCTACATCTGCGGTGACGTACTCGACCTGTCGAAACTTATTGCTTCCGTCATTTTGGAGTACGCAAGGCAGGTATCTCGTTGCTCTGGTTTCGGTTATAAAGCAAGGCAAAACGCTCGTAGTTCCCGCCCTCAGTACACGTTGGACATCTTCCACACTTTGACACCGGATAACTGGATAAACGAGGATTTATATTTACTTCAAAGGTCACTGTCACCGCTTCCTCACCGTCGAGCAGCAGGATCAGCTGGCGGCAAGCCACGGATCAAAGGCTTGAGCATCAACAGCCCAAGTGCACTCGGTGCCGATGCTGGCGATGCGGGTTTCCGTCAACCGGTAGCCCAGCACAAACCGTGACCGTTCCAGCTCTTCGTCACGACACGGTGTTGCAGAGAGCAGGGTAAAATCTACACGGAGCACCGAAGCAAACGCACTGTTATCGTAAATCTTGGCTTGTGATTGTGCCTTTGTAGATCACCTTATTCGTTTTGCTGGAGACGCAAAGGACGGGTATAACAAAATCGTTTACATATTCCCTTGCGAAAAGCGCAAAACACGGAGTCCGCACCGTCCTGACTTCCCCTCAGTGGCGGATCTAAGGGGGGGGGGGGGGACGCGACGGGGGTGGCCGCCCCAAACAAAGTCGACCTCCTTCCTTCCCCCTTCTCGGAGGGCAATTTGACATGGGTGGACCCCCCGGTGCACACGAAAGAAAGGGAAAATAGTATTCTTACAAACTTTCCGCCCCCCCCTTAAACAAAAGAAGAAAAAACAACAAAAAAACAGAGTTCTGGATTTGCCCTGCTTCCCCTGTCTTTTACCTGCTTTAGAGCAGTTTGGACCTGCTAGTACGTATGCCTACTGAAACTGAAACTTGAAACTGGGGGCAGTGCCAGCGAGAAAAGAGACAAAGTTGGGAAAGCTTGCTCGCTCTCCCGATTTCTCAACTCTCAAGCAGAGTGTCGAACCGAAATTTATATCGGTTCGGTTCGGGTTCGGGTTCACGCCTTTCGGTTCAGTTCCGGTTCAGTTCCGGGGAGCAAAAAATAACGGTTCAAACCGGTTTGAACCGGTTCGAACCGGTTTGAACCGCTAAATTGAGAATATTTTTTCCGCGTTGTTTTGGCAATAAGCCCGTTTTTCACCGTGAAACGAATAATTATACAGCTTTTTATCATTCGTACAATCCACTTTTACTTCACGAGCCGGAAATTTAAAAAAAAGATGGATCTATTTACTTTTGACGAAACAGTAAACGAAAAGCTAGATTAACATACAACTGGTCATGCTTAAACGCTCAAGATCTGGTTGTTTACCTCAGTCACATATATTTTACCTGAATTGATAGGTATCACGAAGGCTGGTAGGTCACCTAAAATACCCGTGATTGGTACAAATTCGCGTGGCAGTATTAAAAGTTGAATCCTAATTGTGATGTTGAACTTAAAAATTAATTTCAGTGCACTAAATCATAGAATGGGCACCTCATCGCCATATATATCGTGAAATCTAATTTACGAAATACGTTTCACAATATATATGACGACCACTGAACTAAAAGCAATCATATTTTCACAATGTGACGAACGTTTTAGGACAAGCCCTTGCAGTCTACCGTTTATAGAAACACTGATCACCAATCACAACGCTTGTTTTCATGACCGGAATTGTTTAAACTCAGCACGGGGATGTAGGCGAATAATCATGCAGAAGAGTTATCGGATTGATTACTCTCATTTATACCTACCTTCATACTCAGATCGAATCTGGCCTTTTATAGCGCATACTCAAGTGCACATCTTCGGCCTAGCTTGGCTGTTGATGTTCTTGACAAGATGCCGGTAAATTAAATTTGCAAATAAGTATCGCACTTGCTAATTGGTGAGTTTTTTTTAATTGAAATAAACTACTATTTCATACTATGACGTTGGCGCTACTTAATTGGGTCACTTTCTGAGGGTCTGCGTGTTCCGCCACGAGCCCCTTTTTATTTTGTTTTTGTCCAGCCCACAGACACATAAAAATGTTGTTCATCATATAAAAAAGGCAATAACAGACTTCTATGTGTTTGAGATGGTAAATAAGTGTCAGGAACACATAGTTACTTAAGTCAGCTTCAAAATCAGACATTTGTTTAAGCTCTCCCAAATCATTTTAGACGTGTCTATCGAGGATAAAAACGCCGGGAAATATTGGCAGCGCAGATACTAGAAAATTTGAGGTGCATTTACTTATTACGTATATCTTTAAGGTGATTGGGTCTTTATTTATGTTGTCAAACATTCAGTCAGTAATTAAATACCGTAAACGACTTAATTTTCGCAAGGACCTAATTTTCGCGAATTTCACAAATCGCCTACAATTCGCGAAAAATAGATCCCGCGAACAATACTGTTAAAATGTAAACACATTGGAATCTATATTGAGATCCCACGGGTCGTGAAAATTAGAACCCGCGAATTATTCCGAAACTTCAGCTTTGACATAAATCGCGAAATATTGAGCCCGCGAAAAATAAGTCGTTTACAGTATATTTTATTGTAATCAATAAATTTGACTGGAGGAAGTTTACATAACCGCTTGAGACCGACAGGGAGAACGATACTCGAAAATACGTCATATGTTGAGTCTTGGGAAACGTGCTTCTTTGTTCGTTGTTTGGCAATGGAAAACACCGGGTCGCGGGGTATTCCCAAAAGAACTGTGTGCTCACATACTAGATCTGAAGGCAAATGCACGAAATGTGCAGAGGAATAATAAATGGTATTCTTCTAAATAATCATATACACAACGCCTTACTGCAAAACGATATACGTAGAGTTGATGCATGCAATGATATTCCTAATTACACATAAATAGCGCGAAGAAGAAACAATATATTTCTAATATAAATTACATTTGGACATTAGCTTGTACGAGCTTGGACCTTCACAAAATACTGTCTATGGAGGCTAATGTTATATTCGGTTTTACGTGCACTTGTTTGGGGCCCTCACTTTACAACTGTTTTCTCGGTCATGCGCACTCTAACATCTTATTAGGCTGCCGCAGACCATCGCGAAACTGTTATATATACTGCACAAATTTACAATTTTCAGATACACTTTTGCCAGTGTTAAGAACATCGCATTTCACTAGGAAACTTAACTGTTTAACATCGTTTGCACGTGACGTCATCGCACTATATGCTGGTGGTCATTGCGATTTGTTCTTGCTGGGAAAATCAAATCCGGTGGTGCAAAATACACACTGCAGAAGGTTTGCGCTCAGTGCAAGCCATGTATTTGAGAGACACAAATTATTTTTGGTTCTTGCAACGTGGTGAGGAACGGCGCGAGCGTCTGGCACAACGATAACGTGCTTTCTGGCAAAAGTATTTTTGCAAACCAAGTAGTTTTCTAGACGACGCTTTCTGATCTCTGTCGAAGATGCGGAGCAGAGGAATCTTTAGAGCACAGTGTGTTTTAAAACTATACCCCCCCCCACCCCTTTCCCTCTTTTTTTCTTGTTTCGACGCTCTTTTAGAGGACACCTTCATTCCTGAGAAACTACTTCCTCCGTTTGTGGATGTTAATTAGACAATTAAATTGGTGTCAATTGTGAACAGTAATAGTGCATCTATTTTATTTTTCACACAAAAACTGTGAGGTTAGAACAAAATACGGTGGTGGTCAAAGCTTGGGTAATAACTTTATAACGACACTCCTGCCAGAATTAAAGCGGCTCTCAACGTTCGACAGTCCCTCTGAGGCCACTAGGATAATTCTTTTCTGGTATTTCTTTCGTACATTTGTACTTCTACTTATCGTCCGATTAATAAGCCACATTTAGTTCTTTCCATGTTCATATTCTCGAGGAAAACTTTCTGAGACAATTCAGCAACAACGAAAACATGTTTGGGTGCCTCTATGATGTGTACATGTAAAATGAGTAGTGTAACAATTTTTAAACTTTCGGTAAATACCGCTAAGAGCTAATCCCTGACGTTAATAGCTTTAAAAAAAATCCATTAGTCTTTTTCTTCTAGGAAAGGAAAGGAAAAACAAAGGAAAGAAGCAGCATTCCCCTCCTCAACTAACTAGGACAAGTGGCCACGTGATCTGACACTAATTATATACCGTCAGTGTTCATCACAGTCATGCGATGCGGTTGGCAAAGAATAAAGCATATTTAGACATTGTTAGACTTCGGCTATTCTCATCTTTGATTCAACACGAGCCATTACCCGTGTTTGGCAATGCGATTGTCATGAACTCTAGTACTCGACTCGCGCTCATGACAATCGAGTGCTTCACGGTATCACGTGACTCGCAATGGGGAGTCGTGATGTCATGTGACATCACAGTGTCAACAATGCCAATAAATCTTGTAATGTTCTCAATATACCGATCTCACCAAGCGTTCTGCACATGCGCGAAGCCGCCATAACTTTCGTTCAGAGGTTGCACGCGGCAACGCCTGAGAGAGCTCGTGACACCTCGTGTTCTGCACTCGCAGAGCTCCTGCGAGGTTGTCGCTCGTGCAGAAAGACTAAAGTTCCCTCGATGCATTGCGGCAGCGGTGGCGTAGCCAAGCTGGCTGGTAAGATCGGTTTATTTCAAGGGATACTGAACCAAGTGGCGCACGTTCTTTCCACGAGCCAGCAGCCGCCGGTGTGCGTGAGCACACGCAACAAAAATGACGTCAAAGACCTCCATTCGCGCTTAAGATGACAGTGAAATGTATGGGCTTCGGGCCAAAGCAGAATAAAGACAAGTTTTTCATCTACACAGTGGGGTCTGATGTAAAAGGTAAGCCATTAATTGGACTAACAAGCACTTAGATTAGATGAAAAGCCTGCCTTTATTCTCCTTCGGCCCGAAGCCCATGCATTTCACCGACCTCTTAAAGGGCCTCTGACACGCCCAAAAAATAATTATTTTTTTCGTGCTAGGCGTTGAAATGGCATATCAGGACATCACAAAAAAATTGTTTCACTATAGAGTTGCGTAGTTTTTTTTTATAAAAAATAGAAATACGAGTCCCAATTCAAAGTTCCCGCCGTGCACTGTGACGTAACAGTGTACCGCAAGGTGTCGGGGCGGTCAGAAGGGAGGCATCGACCTACGTCACTAAAAGTGAGTTCACCGGAAGTCACGTGAGTTTCACTCCTCGTGCTCTCCGCGACCGTGCCTAAGATTTTTTTGTTTTATTCTGCTTTTCGTACGAGCGATTGTAGAAAACGAAGTTTCAGTTCCGCTAGCTCTTTACCGCTGAACCGTTGGTTAGTTTGCGTGCTGTAAAATTTGAGGACGAAGAGTCAGTGGATCGACGTGATGGAGGTCAATGATGAAAGCGTTGCGAGTACAAGCCAGTGTACGAGTGCATGCCATCAGTCCGATCATACAGAGCTATACTAAGCGCAAAACAAGCTATCAAGTTTTGAAAAAAAATTTCAGAACGCTCGCAGAAATTAGGATTGCTAGCATACGACACGCCCGATCGCATTGCTGAAGGTTCAGACACCGAGGTCGTTGAATCATCGGATACTCTCCAGGCTAAAGATGCCTGCCGTCTAAAGAATACGAACTGGTTTGTGTACAAAGTACAAGTAAACGTCGAGCACAAAGTATGTATTTTGTCTATAACATGGGTAGAACTTGTTTACTAGGTGCCCATGCGGCCGATGTATGTCTCTCGGAAATGCATGCAGTGTGATCTCTTGTTCAGTTGCTGAAATACCGGGACAGTCCCTCACACAGCACCTTCTAGGCGTTGTAGTTGATCACGTCAATTCACTGACTCCGCTTCTTCTACCTTTACAGCAACATTAAGCGATGAAAGGCAAATAAAATAAACCTTGTCTGCTTCGATCGCTCGTGGAAATGCGGAGAATAACAAAAATATTTAAAAAAATATTACACGCGCTCGCGGTAAGCACGAGGAGGGATACAACTCACGTGACTTCCGGCGGTGCCTACCTTCTGACCGCCCCGACACCTTGCGGTACACTGTTACGTCACAGTGCACGGTGGGAACTTTGAATTGTGCCTCGTATTTCTATTTTTTATAAAAAAACTACGCAACTCTATAGTGAAACAATTTTTTTGTGATGTCCTGATATGCCATTTCAACGCCTAGCATGAAAAAAGAATTTTTTTGGCGTGTCAGAGGCTTTTTAAGCGTGAATAGAGGTCTTTGACGTCATTTTCGTTGCGTGTGCTCGCGGACACCGGCGGCTGCTGGCTCGTGGAAAGAACGTGCACCACTTATTATGGACACTAAATTCCTTGGTTCAGTATCCCTTTAAATCAACTGGACGCAGAGAGTCACGTGACTATGCCGCGGGGCCGACGTGACGTTACTTGACAGCAAGTCTTGAGCACCTTGATGTCGCGTGACCACGTGACACATGATTTATCACAGCACCAATCCAAAAGCACCGCAAAAAGCCACAATTTTTTAAACATTGCAATTCGGTATTTGACAATTTGATCAATACATAGAAATAGAGCTGCCCATTTTTATTTCTCAAACATGCGGTCTGTAAAAAAATACCGTGAACCGTTTTGAACCGGTTACCGTTATATTTTTTCCGGTTCAGTTCCGGTTCAGTTCCAAAATGGCGGCAAAGATTTCGGTTCGGTTCAGTTCCGGTTCGGCTAAAAATAACGGTTCAGTTCCGGTTTTCGGTTCGGTTCGGTTCCGGTTCGACACTCTGCTCTTAAGTGATTGTACCATAATAAATGCACCAACGCCTGTGCCCAAAATAATGAAAAAGCACTATGTTCACTACGTAAAAAATAGTCTCACTTCATGCATCTGTGGGCACGTAGAAAATGTTGCCCTAATTTATTCGCACCGCATGATGAGCGCAACAAACTCACACGAGAGTTACAGAAAAATATCGGTGGTGACTTAAGGGGATTCAACCGCTATTTATTTGTACCCTTTTCCTCATAGATGGCGCAGAATATTTTCCGGAACAAACGACTTGCATGCTCGCAGCTGCGCATGCAGGTCGGGCGCTCGAGGTGGGCTCGGGCCACGGGCTGTTCACCGCCGATCTCGAGCTAGGTCTTCTTTGCTCTGCGTCCGCCGCTGCAGGAAGCGGCCAACAGGCGGCGCGAGATACGAGCCAGTACATACGTAGATTACAGTGGCTTACAAAACGTAGAATAAGCTCTGATTTCCGAATGAATTCGAAGTTCCGTCCACGTTCGAAATTATCGAAAGCACAAGGCGCAGCGTTGCGGCCGTTTGGACCACCACAATTCACACGCAAACGTTGTTTTGCAACAAAATAAAAGTAATAATAATAATAATAATAATAATAATATATAATAATAATAATAATAATAATAATAATAATAATATGATTTATTTTCAGAGCTTAATTTAAAGCTAGAAAACAAAAAAAAAATAAAGTGGCAGTTTTGCTCTTCCTATGTCCTATATCGGCCTGCTCTTCGTCTGAATACTGGTTTGAAAACCCGCTCCCAGGATGTGTGCAGTAAAGCTCATCTATCCTGGGAAATGTGGCGCCAATCATTTTTGTGGAAATGCTCAAGACACGTGCCGCGCGCCACTTCTGGGAAGAACTAGAGCCACTACGAGCTGCGCTTATAGTATCCGCACTCTGTTCCGCAACACTGTTGTGGGCGCCGACATTTTGGTGGTTGTGCAGAGTAGACGCAACTGCCGATCGTCATGATTCAAAAATGCTACTTCCTCAGCATTAGATTCAGTGTTAGGAGGCTCATATAATATTGCTTTGCTCTGTCGCGAACTGTTTAAACATATGTGGACGACAGAAAAGGGTTTCCTGTGATTTCAGATAAATCCTCAGATAACTGGCAACCATGATTTTAAGCCACAATATGAACAAGTGTCGTTACTCTGAAGCGAAGCTTATTTAGTGGCACTATAGAAGAACATGTCGTCTGAAATCTAGCTCAATGCTCCGCTGTTCCGCCATGATCTTCCCTATAGTGTCACTAAATAAGCTACGCTTCAGGGTAACGACACTTGTTCCTATTGTGGCTTAAAATCATGGCTGCCAGTTATCTGAAATCACAGGAAACGCTTTTACGTCCTTTACAAATGTTTAAACGCTTCGCGACAGAGCAAAGCAATATTACATGAGCTTCCTAACATCAAATCAAATGCCGAGGAAGTCGCACTTTTGAATCATGACGATCGGCAGCTTCGTCTGTCTGTACAAGCACCAAGATTGAGGCGCCCACAGCAATATTGGGGAACAGTGTGCCGACCCTAAGCATAGCTCATTTAATGGCGAGGTCCACACTTCTGCACGTCCAGAGGTGTGGACCTTGTCGACGAGGTCCTCACTTCTGCGCGTCGAGTCAAAAGCAACAAGAAGCAACCGTTTCCCACCCGTGAACTGCACCAAGGAGTTCTCTGTCCAAGCAAATGGCGCAGCTCTACTACTCGTCCACTATCGCGAGCCATGTGCACAGCAGATGACAACATTGGAAACGGGTATGGCAAGAAAGGACACTTTCCGTCTGTCTGCCTGTCAGCGAAAAAGAACCACTCAAATACACAAAGCCATGTTGCACTCGAGTTATCCTCGTAAATTCCATAAGTTGAAGGCGCTGCCGGCAAGAGCAGACTAAATTCATTTGATAAAATTCACGCTTACAAGTACCGCCAACCATTGTTGTGGAAACGCGCGAGACACGCGCGAGGAGCGGGTGCTCCGCTGCCATTCGCTTCGAAGGGCCGCTCATTTCAGTACTGCGCCGATAACTGCTTCCAAGGGCCGCTCGAGACACGGGCCTCGTGCACTGGCGCATTTGACGCCACTTGCAAGACAAACGCAAACATATCGAAGGGCTTTAGTCCAAAGAAGGATCGGTAACCAAATGCAATAAAGAAAGAAAAATAAGATCGGTGGTTGAGTGGGCTAGAGCACACCAGCTGGGAGCACGTGGAGCGAAAGCTCGCGCTGTATAACCCAGAAATCCTGGGTTCAGTCCCCAGCCCTGCCCGTTTCGATCTGGATGAGCATTGTACCGGCGTGCGGTCGTGTATCCCTACTGCGTGGTGCACGTTAAAGACCCCAGGCTAGTGGTTGTACTGCACTGGCTAAACTGCTCATCTACAGCGAGTGACTCGTCGCAACTTTAAAATGGCTGACCAACGACTCGCTGTATAAATATCCACACAACCCCGATTATTATTTCCAGACAGGTAAGGCTGCACCCACGGTGGAAGGTAGCACCGCTTCATTCCACCGTGACATAGTAAGGTCACTGTTGAAAGAACTGTTCATAACGGACAATAGCATAGTGAATTCCCGAGGTTATTTATGAAGACAGTAAAGTTATTTAGAGGTTCATTTGATTTTGCCTGAAAATTAGAAAGGAGGAGAGAAAAAAAGAAACAAAACGTACGCCTCACCTTAGGTAAGAAACGTATTTTCTACCTATTGATGGCCCGTTTGGTTTTCTTAGTAATCCGCAAAACGGGAAGTGCTAAATTTACAAACAAAAAATTGTTTCGGGCGCCACAATCTTAACGTCAAATTCAATTTGCATCTCGGAGTAAGCACCTGTTTGTTGGTTAAGAAAATAAATTGTAATTGTTTTAAATAATAGAAATGATGCTTCTTTTTTTGTTTTTCATATCCAATAGCCACCAAACGAGGTCTACAGAGAATAAAAATATCTGAAATAATGTTTCATAAAAAAATGCTGTTAGGGATAAGTATTTTAGCCTTCCTTGCAACTCATTCAATTATTTTTTTCTTCCAATTAAATATTAGTGGGTGCCTTCATGTGCGCTTTGCTTAGGGTGGAGACATCTGACCATTTCATCCCACACTTTTATTTTATTCTTTTTTTTTGTTCAGAAGCGCGTGAAAGAGCGTGTTTCGGCACGCGTTTGTGGCGCTGATTATACATGGGTTGCACGTGACGTCATATCCTTCCTCCTTTCTGGTGGCCAAAACCTGCTGTTATACTTCGTTTCACCTTTTGTGCTAGCGAAGGCAAAGCTGGAAGCGCGAGCACGAAAGTTCCGTGCCTTCAGGCTTTGCTCGAGCGCGCGCTAGCTGGGCAGAAACGCAAAAAGCGCTGGTCTCGCGCTTCTAGCTTTTGCTTCGCTCGCAGATAAATTGAAACGAAGTATAATGAAGCTGTGCTCACTCGTTTCCGCTCCCTCGCGACGCTCATGTACTGCTCGTAGAATAAGCACAGTAAAGGCTACGCTCGAGGAAGTTCGGCCACCAGAAGGGAGGACCAAATTACGTCAGTGCAACCTATGTATGGTATGGCGACATTTTCTTTTCGTAGATTTATTTGTATTTTACCCGTGAGCGCGTTCTGTCGGCATCGGGTACTACTAGAGTTCCTGTATAGGCTCCCTACGGGAGTCAGAGTTGCGCGTTCATGCATGGCATTCAGCTCCTCACCTGACTGAATTCGGCGAATAGCAGCGTCGCGCGTTCGAGGCGCGCGGCGCGCTCAAAAGCAGGAACGTACCGTCGGGGCGCGTGCAACCTCTACTTTGCTGCACGACACTTGATTCGGCTCCTCACGCGATCGGATCTCGGCGAATAGCGGCGAGGGCGGCACGCGGCACGTGGAATCCAACGCGCAACTCTGGCTCCCGTAGGGAGCCTATGGACCTTTCAAAAAAGAGCGTGTGGCCGGTGCCATCTTGACTGTTCGTGCGCTATGGCGCGTGCTTTCCTCGCTTTCTGAAGCGACGAACACTGCACGTGCGGAGCTGTGAAGACCGCACGCGGGACTGTGATTTTGTAAACATTAAAAAAGTCTATACAGGAACTCTAGGTACTACAAAGGGTGACAATACCCTAAGCAGAAGGACATTGAGGCACCCTACATATTAGGATATCTCTGTTCAACCCTGCACGATCTTAGGGTGCTTACGTGCCACGCTTGTAGCTTATGCAAGCGTTTGACCACGCGCGCTAACATAGCACGCAGAAAAAAACAGAATCAACAAAAGTATCGCCTTCAGAGCCTTATCAGCCCTTTCGCTAGGAGTCTGCTGATGTTACACTTCTTTGCAACGTTCAAAAAGTGCCGACCAACGAAGCCAACAACTGTAATTCTGTTGTGTCTATGGCAATACAGCGGGAAGCGAGGCAGGTCTGAGGGCATCTGGTGTCTTTGTTAAAGATGAAAGACAGTGCAGTATACCGCTGCTTGTCTAACGACTTTAACGTGTATCACGCAATAGCCAGAGTTGCGCGTTCATGCATGGCATGTGGTGCCATGCATGAACGCATTGTCTGAGGGCGTCTGGTGTCTTCGTTAAAGATGAAAGACAGGGCAGTATACCGCTTCATGTCTAACGACTTGAACATGCATCACGCAATAGCCAGAGTTGCGCGTTCATGCATGGCATGTGGATTCAGCTCCTCACCTGACTGAATTCGGCGAATAGCAGCGCCGCGCGTTCGAGGCGCTGACATCATAACATGACAGCACGCCGGTACGATGCTCATCCAGATTGAAACGGACAGAGGCGGTGGATTGAATCCACGATCAGTGAGCTTTACAGCGCGAGCTTTCGCTACACGTGCTACCGATCCACGAGCACCGTGTCCACGAGCAACGAGACATCGCGGTCGCATTCGAGCTCGAGGAAAAACAACAAAAGCAACAAAATCTCCGGTTTGAGGCATTTAGTACTAGTGTCGCCATCTCGTTTAACAAGTTGGAAATAAAATTAACAGGGTGATTTTATTTACACAAATACGCAAATACAACAATATTTCGAATTCTCGTAATGGTCTTAAAATTAAGATTAGAGGCACCCCTAGTACGTACGGCCAAGCGTTTTGTCACATTTGTCTTGTAAATAATTGTATTTTCAAAAATGCCTCACAATGCGCTCAAAACAGTCAAAACAGTCATATTTCTGAATTTTATTAAAAATCTCCAGCGTTCTAAAAGAAAAATCCAAGGGCCGTACAACCTTCATTACGTTATCATAAGTAACCTCCAAAAGAATGAATACTCTCGTGCATTCCTGAAACTCAGGTTTGTGTAACAAAATTTGCCCATTGAGTGACGAGCGGTTGAATCCCCTTAAGTTTCCCTGAAATTCTGTATAACCGGTCGTTTGTGGGACCGAATCATCTACTCGAGCGGTGTGCGTCGCTGTGCAAACACGTCGCTGTGCAAACGCAGTCCAACAACACGAAGCATAAAAACGGCAGATTTAGGACAACAATCCAAAGTCCATTGTTCAATTAAAACGACATAATTTTGTTGAAAACGCCCGCGGCTTCTTACTCACGGTATGCGTCGGGAATCTTCCACATTTTGAAACGGAACGAAGGAAGATTTGCTTTTACAAACGCTCGTTGCGTCCTCCCGGACCAGGTGGACCGGATCAGCTGACGACGACGGGACTGAATTCGTTCAACCTCAACCCCACAATAACCAATTCGAGCTCCGTGTGGGTTTCTACCTCTAAGCACCGCACCACACACCGCGAACGTTTCGGCTCTTTGTCGCATCGCCGTGTTGCCCCAAACAGAACGAGATCGCCGAAGTCAACGCAGCGCTGTCGTGAACCTTGGCTTGTGGTTGAGCACTCGTGGACCCTTCGCTTTCAAAGCACACACGACGACTACGAATGATGCTTTCCGTCTTCCGTGAACATCACAGGGCACGCCTCCGGTCACGTCTTCGCAACATGTGCTCGCAAACCGCCGAGTTGTACGCCGAGCTTGCGTCACCTCAGACCAAAACATGGATGGATGGATGGATGGATGTTACTGGCTATACCCTTTGTGGCGTGTGGTAGCTTGCGCCACCTGGCCTAAGTCTAAGAGAGACAAACATTTGATTTCTCGCGCCCTTCTAAGCCAATTTTCTACCCCTAACTATCACCAGGTAGTGTGGGATATCACCCGGATGACCTTTGGCGGCGCCATGCGTTGTTGCCAGATTTTCTCCGGTCAAACAAAAACAACGAAAGCAAACCGGCTCTAGGTTCCAGCGTACATCGGCGTTGCGCCGTGGCCAGATTTTCTCTGTCAGCTCTAACGTAAAGATGACCTGCAAATGCAGCAACACTGCGGCCACCACGGAGCGCCGTAAATTCTGAGGAGGGTGCATGGGAAGCGGCACCTTCCCCCCTCCTGGTCCGTTTCGCTTGCAGTTGAAGGTTGAAACAAAAACGAAAGCAACTGCAATGTCACGTGTTCAGATCGAGGACACGCTTTTTATATCCATTTTAACTGTTTAGAACGAGTAATTAGACCCATAACTTTATTTGTGGTGTGTAAAAAACTATATTCAAGACCCCTAAAATAAATACAAACATGGGCGACATGAGGCCGGAAGCCGCATTGCCATCGACAGAATCAATGGCAGCGAGGACGGTAAGCGCGGTGTTCGCCCCGTCCCGCGACTTGGCGTAATTGCTTTAGGTGCATATCTGTCCCCGAGACATGTTTCTTTCCGCGGCATTTGTCCTCACGGTCCTTTCTAGGTGTGTCCCCAAGCATTCCGGTGCTTCGATAGCTGGCAATGCTGCGGCCGTCACCGGGGGTGATGCGTGTTTTCGAGGTCGGCTACACGGTAATACGTGTGTGACCGAACCAAAACACGTTTTTTACAACCTCGCATGTTTTTTGAACGAATTATCGGTTACTCAACGTGTAAATTTATGGTAATTTGTGTAAATAGCGTGTTTTTCACCCAACATATTCACCAAATACACGGGACTTGCTAACAGTGTGGCTAGAAGACGTTGCGAGGTCGATGCGCCTGCACTAGGGAGACCCCAGTGTCGCAGACCACACGGTGACCAGGCGTAGTCAACTTCTGAACATTGTCGGGAGTTCCAATTATACACACAGTATGATAATGTCATACAATGCGAGAACGGCAGTGTTAAGTATGGAGAATTCCTGCTTAATATTTAAGGTGATTTTTGTTAGAAAAGTTGATCTTTCCAGAGTTGCGTCGGCGTTGTTTTCTGTTTTTTAGCTTTCTATGTCGTGTTCGTCGTTTTGGAGGGAGCATTCGCGGGGTCATCGCGGCCGAGGTGGGAGAGCCTCCCCGCGGTCGTTAAGAAACGTCTCGGGTTGCGGTACGGAGAGAGCCCGCGCTTGGGCTGCGTGTGGCTTTTAACCGAGTGTTCCTGTGGATAGAGGGTTTCGCCGCTTAGTATCAAATTGTCGCCTTTTTACCCGAGGTAATAATTTAGCTGTTGGCGCTAGCCAGGCTGGCAAAAATGCAGAGAGCAATTCTACAAGGAATTTGGATTTGGCGGTTGAAGCGCCGGGCTGACAGCTCGCCGACCATTGGGCAACAGTGTACCACGTGGGAGTGGTGAAATTTGAAGGGATTGGTCGATCCCTGAGGGGAAAGGAGGCTCCTACGAGCCTACAAAAGGAACGCCGAGAGGTTTCTCGGGGATTTGGCTTCGATTCGATTTTGGGAGACTGGGGACAAAAGTACTGGGTTTTCATTTTGGACTTTTAACTCATGACTGTTGAGTTGTTTTGTTTCATTTTGGGACTTTAACTCATGACTGTTGAGTTGTTTTGTTTCATAAGTAAAAGTGGCCACACTGGCCACTGTAAAGCCAACCGACGTCGCAATGTGTTCAGCGGGATCGAACAACTTTTAGTATTTTTTTTATTATCAACTTCCCGGGGGATGTCATCATCGGGCGAGCACCATCATCGGTCATCACCATCCGGACCAGGACGCCCACCCCCACACGAGGCCCAAGGAAGTTGACTGGCAGGAAGGAGCTTTAATTGTCCGGCCTCCAGCGCGCGCTTCCTACCTTCGACAAGGCTTCGGCGTTTCGTGTACCTCGAACGCGCGCGCAGCCAAAGCACGGGTGGAAGGCACGGAGAATACGCTGGAGGCCGGGCGTTCCAAAGACGCGCCCTGATAGTCTAATTCTTTCTGCGACTAGAGGAAGTGATACTAGAAAACATGCAACCTCCTTACACTACTGCATGATGAACATCAAAAAATGGAGGTTACCAGGCGCACTGAACTAGAATAAACAACACGCCATTTCTGAAGCTGCACTGGAAGCTGCGCATCTCACCCCTTGTAAACGTGCGTACAACAGTACACGCGAATATGGTCAACCCCTACTTAGGGGAAGGGTAGATACTGTTTTAGCCCCGCGTGCCCGACCGCCAGATTTTTGTGAACAAATCTGCTACCCGATTTCGAGGAACAATCGATTTTGACTTACGCCAACTCTGTCGTGTATGTACCGGATTTATTCGCGATGCAAAAGTAGTAACTGCCTCACGAACTTAAACCTATAAGTTGTCCGTTTCATCAGTTAAGGTTTGTTATAGCGAAGGTTATAGATCGACGATCATAGGTTAATGGCCAGCAAGCATTCGGTACAAATCTGGCCGTCGAGGCTCTACGCTAGGTTTACTATTTTGTTTCTACTTCGAGGTGCCCAGCCGCCAGATGTTTCTGCATAAATATGCCACCCGGTTTCCGGGAACTATCGATTCTGACTTTAGCAAACTCCGTCGTACATGTACCGGAATTATTTGCTAGGCAAAGTTGTAACTGTCCTGCGCACTTCAACTTATAAGTTGTCTGTTACCCCAGAGTATGCTATAGTGAAGGTATCGACCATCGGAGGTAAATCACGGCTAGCAAACATTCGGTAGAAATCTAACCGTCGAGGCTCTTCGCTATTTTTACTCTACCTATAATAATATAGGTTTCGTTTTCAAGAGTATAATCATTAAGGGAAAGACCCGCGTTAGAAGTTTGTCAGGAAACGCCGTGCTTTGCAGGTTGACGATATGCAAAACTAGGGTTTGCATAATGCCTCACGAGTCACCAATCAATCTCGGATTCGAGACAAAAAAAGTAAGAAACACGTCGAAGTTAAGTATCGCGGTAAATGAGTCGTTGGCTGTTGTTATGTGTTTCAGGTTTCAATGCCGTCCAGTTCCCAGAGAGAGAGAGAGAGAGACGAACATGCGTGTCCAATTGGTTGGTTTCTAAACGGTTGAATTACAAGATGAAAGACATAACAATCACAAAACGAACGGAACAGCGTACTAAAGTGTAAAAAAGGCACAGCGTTGAGAAAGCAGTGAAAGTCATTCGTCTCAAGATTGACCAAATCGTAAGCACCATAGATCTGAGTACTGAGGGCGACAAATGTAATGTTGATTACTGAATGATACAATTGCGATATGGACGGGCGTATGTACACTGGCGGGGATTTGTGCACATACGTACCGCTGCGAGATCCACTTAAAAGAAGTCCTACTCCGGCGACAAAAACACGACCGACACTGAACAACTTCGATGAAATACAAATGTCGCCTCAAGATAACCTGTTTGTATAGGTGCAACGCCCTACGAGGAGGACACGACGCAAATAAACTCTGAAAAAGTAAATTAACTTCTTTGTGGGACTGTATAAGCGACCAAAGAGGCCAGGCAGACAGACTAGCAGGGAGGGCTGGGCAGATGTACTCCAAACAGTATTCTGAAATACAAATACTGCGATGCTGTGATACTCCGGTTCTGTATGTTTCTCGCTGACAAAACCGGCCTTAGAGGAGATGGACGTGGAAGGTCATCACCTTTTGTTCACACCCGCGCGAGACTCTTCTCTTGATTCTACTACGTCTGAGACAGACGCGACGGCGGCTAAGTTCCTACAAACAAAGGGCCCCGACTCGCAAAAAAAACACGCAAAAAAAAAAAAGCGAAAGCGGCGAGCTTGAGTTTTGATGATATCTGATAATTCCAGGACCTTATCTTTAATGCAACCGACGCATACTTTTCTTCTTTGTGATTTACTTTCTTTTTCGTATTGTCAATGCAGCTACGCACTGCTTCTTTAAACGTGAAAGGTCAGGTCAAGCCAAGAAGCTGAAGTAATTCACTTGGCAAGAGCTAGAATTAATATCTTTCTTCTATAGGAAACAAGCTTTCAAAAAAGTTGTGAAGTGTGAAATTTTAAGTCTAGATTTCGAGTTGAGTGTCTTTTCCGTCTCACGTCGCGACCTGACATGAGGCGTCGACATTGATGTTTTTCCTAAGGCTTTCTTAAGAGTGGTTATTTTATTCCCAATAATGAAGGACGTATAATTTGCCGGGATGTTACTCTAGGTCTCAGGGAAATTTCGTATTTTAAATGTTTATGCTCCTGCCCATTCGCAATGTTTGAACAGTTTCTTTTTTAGTTAGGAGACGTGTATTTTAGACTAGAGTACAGACACATTGGTCATGGGACTGCTCTCGCAGTCTCGGCCACACTCCTCGCCCAGAACGGTTCACGCGAAACCTTTACCCTTTGGTGCGATAATTTTGTCTCGTTCACGCTCGGACTCAACTTCACGACTCGCCTTTTTCCCATACGTGCCAAAGAGGTACACCAAGTGCGCGTCTCGATCGTAT
>JAZHYW010046694.1:0-28078 GCA_037355805.1 Ixodes ricinus
ATTTTTTACAAAAAAAGGAAGAAAATTTCCGCAAAAGTAGAAAAGCTTTTAATGGAGATGAATGGGCCCTTTTCAAAAGTTCATCGAGCAACATTGGCCGTGACCATTTCTTGGGCACGAGGCGTGTGATTGGACACGAGTTCACACCGAACGCTGACGCAACCCTGGTGTCCCCGAACACGCTTAGTGTGCATGCCCAAACAATGCCGGGTTCGCATAATTGCCGCAGAAGCTACTAGATGGCGCGCACTGTTGAAAAGGCTATATGACTCATCGCTCTTGTTTGGTAGTGAACTTGTGTCAGACAAGTTGAATCTGCTCTGGAGTAATTACTCTTGACCCGTTATGGATCCCGACTCCTTGAACCGTTTGTCGCGTCGAATCGCTTGACTTTTTTGGATTTCTTGACCACTATTGAACCTCTTGACTCGATGGATCGAATAACGCAAAGTTCTGGCCACGTTGGATTTTTTACTCGTTGAATTTCTTGACCGATGATGAATCTTTTGAATAGATAGATCTCTTGACTTAATACATATGCTAAATCGTTGAATCTTTTGATTCAACAATTGGTCATTGGACCCTGTGACCCATATTAGGTTTCTCGACGAGCGGGATCTTTGGACCCATGTTGGGTCCCCTTAAGTCGTTGTGTCTCATGACCAGTTGAATTTCTTGACCAATATTAGATATCTTGACGCGTGTGATCTCTTGACCCATATTGAATCTTTTACTCGTTGGATCTCTTCATCCAAATTGAGTCTCCGAAGCGTTGGATCTTTTGATTGGTTAGATCTCTTGGCTCATATTCAATCGCTTGACGGATTGGATTTCTTTACCCATTCAGTCTCTCTCCACTTGTCGAATCTATTGACCCATATTGGATCTCTTGACGTATTGGATTTACTGATTCTCTGTTTTATCCCAGATTGAATCTCTCGACTAGGCAGATGCTTAACCCGTTGGCAACCAGTCAAGAGATATTACGAGTTAAATATCTGCTGAAGTCGAGCGATCCAATCTGGGTCGAGAGGTTCAACGTGTGAATCGATCCAACGAGTCGTTGGATTGACTGACCCGTTAAACCTCTTGACCCAGATTGGATCTCTTCTCGTCCGATCCCTCAACCCAGACTGGATTTCTGACACGTTGGATCCCTTGACTTGTTAGATTTCTTGACCCAGATTGAATATGTAATCCGTTGGACCTCTTTACATATATCGCACCTCATGACTGGTCAGATATATTGGCCCATATGAGATATTTTGACTTATTATGTATCTGGTGACTTTCACGAATCTATTGACTCATATTGGGTCTAATGATGTATTAGATATTTTGATACATATTGTATATTTTTGCTCGTTGGATCTGTTAACCCAGATTGGATCTGGATATCTTTACTTGTTTTAGATCGGTGACTGGTTGAACTTCTTAACCCAGATTGGATCTCAGTTTTGAACCATATTGTTTATTTTGACTGGTTAGATCTCTTGGCTCATATTAGATCTTCTGACGCATTGGATTTCTTGACCGTTATGTATTTCTTGACTCGTCGAATCTATTGGCCCGTTTGGATCTCTTGACGCATTGGATTTCTTGACTGATATTGGATCTCTTTACTCATAGCATCTGTTAACCCAGATTAGATATATTGATTCGGCGCTCGTTAAACCTCGTCGAACCTCGATGAACCCAGACGAATTTAGCGGCCTTTAAACCTAGCACCAAAACGTCTAACGAGAAACTGTTAATAGGGAGTTTTCGCAGACCGCGTTTCTCCCTCCCCTATAAGCCCTCCGCAACGAAGAGGCCGCTGCTGCGCCTGCGCGCCGATGGCCTTGACTATATCCGGGTGTCGTAGCGGGTTGCGGAGGCGTTGCGGGGCGATGAAAAAGATCTGCGAAAACTCCCTATTAAAAACAACCGATCCTTCGCTAAACCGGGATTGTTTGTCGTACCTCCCGAATATCCCTCCCAACCTCCGCCGCGGAGCTGACATTCGCATCGCATCGCAAAATGCCCGAACTTCTCGTCGCACGATGCGCGCGCCGGGGAGAAATCTCCGAGATTTCTCTCTCGTTTGAATACCGCCTAAAGGGAGCTCTTGAAACGTTTGTGTTTGCGCAAGCGGGATCCCAAAAAAGCGCCCCGTAAAGTAGTTCACATTGTGCCGGCGTCTTCCACCACGCCAAAGAGAACTCTAGAAGTTATGTGCACGGTATAGAAGACGAGACACCTACAAGGTTACTCCTAAATATCGGTTTGGGGTAAAAATTATTGATATTCGAGAAGCAATTTTCTTGTTAAAAATAAGCGCAAAAGGACAACAAGACACAGAAAGCACTCGCATTCCTTGTTTTTTACGTTAGCGCTAAAATTACGTTTCCTGTAATAGGCCGAAGATTTGTGTTTCAAGATAAGTTCGAGATAACGGGTGGCATTAAAACATGCCTCAGTCTTAAACAGGTCATATACATTTCCAACCCGTTCATGTACAAGCTGTAAAGTTCCCTTTAAAAATAATAAAAAAGTAACAGCCCAGCGTGCGATGAAAACCGTTTCGCTGTACGACACATAAAATGGCAGCCGCCTTGTGTGCCACGGTGTGTGTCTTGTCAAGGTTGCGGAACGGAACGTTGTCGCAAAACATTGGTTGAATCTGAATTAGCTAAAACATGTAGAAAAAATACTGTTTGAAGGTGAATGCATTCGATAGATAGCACGAGCTCTATTAATATGCAAAACGGCTTCACCGTAATTAAAACAAAAAGTCCGATCTCAAAATAAAGTGTTGGAGCTAACAGGAAACTACGTGGCCTGAATTAATTTGATATTCATCTCGAGGTACAATGAGAGTCACGTCTCGACCTGTGACAAGCCTGTAGAAAAGCGTACGCGCTAGTCTCCTGATTTCGAATGACGCACTTAGCTTCCTTCAACTGTCTGGCTGTGGTAAGCGATGGCTCGTAAAGTTGCGTAGTGACCTGTCCAAAGCACCTTGATGTCATCCAGACGATGCTGCTTTACCATGTAAAGATAATCATGGCGTTAAATCAGCCACAACGATGCTGTGGTGAACGTGGCATTTTATCAATACGCTCATTGCTAACCCGCCATGTTTCCCCCGAAGGATAAATCTAAACACGCCGCTTGCATTCACAAAATCGTCGGATTATATCTCTCTGTGTGGTATTCTCAACTCGCATCTGAAGCTAAGAATGAGCCAGAAGCCCCTCCTATACCGTGAGCTTTCTACCTTGGGTAACTCTTCGAGAGTGGTGAGCACGCCAAACCAGAACGCGACATACAAAGCCCCTCGATAAAATTCACGCTTGTACCGCCAACCATTATTGTGCGAACGCGCAAGACAGGTGCCACAAGCGAGTGCACCGTTGCCATTGGCTTCCAAGGGACTGTCATTTCCAGTGCTGCGCCGCCATTTTCTTCCAATGGCTGCTCGAGGCACGGTCCTCGTGCTGGAGCTTTTGACGCTACTTGCGAGACAAACGCAATCCGATCAAGGGGACACGAAAGATCGATGTCCGAGTGAGGAAAAAAAATTGGGGTGTGTGTATGTCTATAGGCCTCCTGCGCTGAAGCTTTGAACAAACTGTAGCGCCCTCGTTTTGGGTAGTACAAGCTCACCTGATTGAGCCTCGCACTACTTATGGCACGTTAGTTGAGCTTTTTTATTTCTGCCTGGTCCTGAAGAACGAAAAACACCTTTGGACGCCAAAAATCAGCCAGACTCAACGCCGTAAGACAATCAAAAGTGCCAAATTCATGCCACCACCGCTGGGGTACGCGTCTCTTATCTCTGAGCGGTGACGTCGAAACACCTGTGTCGCGACGCTTTCATTTTTCTTTTCTTTGTCATGTCTACTTTGGAACGCGTGGAACGGCATCTCTTGGCTCAAGCGGGTTTCACATGCAGCGATTCCGCGGCCGAAATCGCTGCTGCTAGCGGCGCGGCGGCACGGATCGCGAGGTTTCATTTCACATGAGCGTTTTCTGCCGTTGCGATGGCGAATGTTGCTTGCAGCAAGCAGATGCGAACAGTCAGTTACAGCGGCTTCTAACAACAATTTTAATGCCTTAGTTTTCAGTTTCCCCTTCCATTTCACCTTAATAAAAAAAGCGCTTTAAAATACTAAATAAACCTTGGTCTTATTTGTTTATTTTTTTTTTCTTCAAACTTCGTTGTTGCGGAGGATGAAATGTCGGATCATCCACGGCAGCGTCACGGGCAGCACCTTCCTCGGATGTAAAGACTCCAACTGATATGGCCGACCCGAACCTCCTCGACACTGAACCTCCCGCTAGTAGTGCAGTGGTTTCATACCGGGCTTGTCGATCACTTTCACGACCTCAGTCACCTCTTGCCAGAGTATCTCTTTGGTCCCATTGTTCCTAAATTCTTTGAGCTGCGCGTCCCAAAGAACCCGACGCTTCGACACTTCACTGATAAGCAGTTCATTGAACTGGGCACGATACATTTTGTCTTACTTGGTGTGACGATCTGTGTTGGAAAAGACACGTCAATTTCGCTCAGTTATTCTTCTTCTTCGTCTGTTTTTCTCACTAGCGCTCGCACAAGCCACTTCCGATTAGCGTCTCTTGCGCTCGCTACAGTTGGTACTCAGGCGAGGAAAGTAAAAAAGAGCCGCGTAATTCATTGAGAAAACGAATTCCGAGGAAGGGGCAGCAATCCCCTCCTCCATAATCTCCTGAACAGTTCCGACGCGACTGCTGAAGCAAAGAAGCTCGACCCGCCGGAAAAAAGAAACCTCAAACCAGTGGCTTGCGTACTTTCTCTGCTTGTCGTCTGCTTCAAGAACGTGAAAACGCCACCGTCCTATGCGCCAGCTTTCCCGCAATGTTTCTCCTCCTGTCACGTGATTTCCCGCCGCGCTGTGAGTGGCCAGCGCGGAAGCTGCCGCTCTGCCGCCGCGAAAAATTTCCAACCTGGTGGAACCGTGCCGCTCAGCCGCTGCGGCTGGCCAGAGCGCCGCGACGGCAGAAATCGCGCCGCTCTAGGGCCAAAATCGCTGCATGTGAAACCCGCTTCACGCTCTTAGCGTCTTAGCTTTGACGGCGTTCGAATTTTTGTTGTTTCTTTGTACTTTCCTCGTGATCTCGCGCTCCGCACCAGAGCAGGCACACTTCTGCATGCCTGACAGTTTGAGACGCTCTAGTTTGTACTACGCAAAACAAGGCCTAACAAGCCCCTTTTCGCAGCACCCCTGGGCAACGCAGGAGGCCTATACAGTCTAGAACTTAGTCTGCCACAACGGCGACTTGTCTCCTAGCTCTAGATGAGAAATTTAGCCAATAAAGTGCAACCGCTAGCCTGGGGTATTTAACGTGCATCACGCAGTAGAGGTACACGACCGCACGCCGGCACGATGCCATTCCAGATCGAAACGGGCAGGGGTGAGGGCTAAACCCATGGATCCTGGGCAGACTAAGTTCTAAACTGTACAAACATACAACCACCATTTTTTTTTTTGCATTTTACATTATCGGGATTGTTGTCCTTTGCAGGCG
Organism: Ixodes ricinus; assembly: GCA_037355805.1. NCBI lineage: Eukaryota > Metazoa > Arthropoda > Arachnida > Ixodida > Ixodidae > Ixodes > Ixodes ricinus. The sequence goes on from JAZHYW010046694.1 coordinate 5,551, forward strand.
TTACGTAGGAGCTTGATCTTAGGATCCGAGGACCTCTGTCAGGCCAACCATACGCCATTGCTATAGGTGCTGACGGTTATTTCTACTTACTGGTTCCCTCGAGATCCTACTTCTGCGGTGTGAAACTAACACGGTGAAGAGAACGCTCGTGGCACATAAAATACCGGCATGGCCCCAAATGATGTTACGGGCAAGCTATGTATAGGCACAGCCTCTTCTATAGACTTTTTTAATGTTTACAAAATCACAGTCCCGCGTGCGGTCTTCACAGCTCCGCACGTGCGTGTTCGTCGCTTCGGAAAGCGAGGAAAGCACGCGCCATACGCACGAACAGTCAAGATGGCACCGGCCACACGCTCTTTTTGGAAAGGTCTATAGACCTTTCCAAAAAAGAGCGTGAGGCCGGTGCCATCTTGAGTGTCCGTGCGTATGGCGCGTGCTTTCCTCGCTTCCCGAAGCGACGAACACGCACGTGCGGAGCTGTGAAGACCGCACGCGGGACTGTGATTTTGTAAACATTAGAAAGGTCTATACTGACAAGCCGGGCAGATCGTCACGTGACGCGGCCGCCGAAAGTGAAAAGGTAGAGCGGCAGACAAGAGACATGTAACGGGCGCCCCGCTGCCGCGAGACGCCGAAACACACTCATCCTGAGCGATGGAATGTCCGCTCGTGCTTCTCTGCGTTCCTCGGGCTGCCGCTTTTTTTCTCGTCGGGTTTGCAAACCATGTTTCGGGTCCTCGCCGCTGCAAAAGCTGTGCGCTGAATACCAGACTACCCGAGAAATGCTCTGTGCCACCAGATCCTCGCGCTCCAAATCTGCGACCGAGCACTCTACGGCTCCGTCATCGAACTGCCAGGCTTTGTGAGTATAGAGGAGGCTATGGTTTAGGCCATATAAGGAGGCTACGGTTTAAGCCATAAGGCGTACAGTCCACGAGATAGTCACGCGTTGACGCCACCAAGCGGCAAAGGTCGCAACTACAGTAGCCTTGACCGTGCGAGTACTATTGACGTCACGAGCGCGATAAAAAAATTGGAGGTGTGTGTATGTTTAAACAGCCTCGAAGCGCAATGCGTATAACGAGAGCGATACGCATTGCGCTTCTCGCTGGCCGACTTGGAAGCAAGGGGAAGAGAGCTCGCGCTCACGTCATTTCGTTTCCATACCCCTTTAACACCGTACCCCTTTAAAACAACCCTATCGAAGCTTCGAAGACTTGAATGGACCGAAATGGCGATTGCCATGGCAATGAAGAGCGATTTACTTCCACCCCTGGATCTTTGTAGCGAACATCCTCCTAATGTATACCTTTTCCCGGTGTCATTTATGTCTTAAAGTGTACAGTGTCAATAGTTTATTTTTTTTCATTAGCCAATCGCCTTGCGAGGTTTTGCTCGTCTGCATTGTTCGTGTCATGTTATATTCAGGGAAGCGATGGAGCTACTTTCCCAGATCCAGCGGCTTGACTCTAGGGCGTCCCACCCCAAAAATGTACAGTTTTTTTACCGCAAAAATAAACTACGCATTGCCGAACGCTCATTCTCAGCCCAAATCTAGCGCTAGCGGACAAAACCAGATGCCGAAGCTTCAGAGCTAGCTAACCGTTCTTTTATTTAAAAGTTGCAAGTAATTTTCTGAAATTTTCAATGGAACAATGCAACCGACGGAGCTCTCGAATAAATGTAGCTGAATGTCGCCCGATACCTAAAACAGGGGAAAACGAGCCACATTTCCCAATTGGAGTTTTCAGAAGACCACCTGCGGTAGCGGATCAAAGTATCCGATTATTTAAACATCTTTTTGAACATAACCTTTTTCTACTGAAACAAATCGGCTCATTTTAGAGCGCTGCTCTTAGGCGCCCGTTTCCGGGTTGAGTGGCGTCGGGCGTCGCCGTCCGCGTGACCACGTGACCTCACACGTGACGTCACGTATGACGGGACGAGGGCCATGAGTGACGTCACGAGGGTGACGAGTGACGTCACGAAGGCAACGAGTGACGTCACGAGGGTCACCAGTGACGTCACGAGGGTGACAAGTGACGTCACGAGGGTCACCAGTGACGTCACGAGGGCCACGAATGACGTCACGAGGGTCATCAGTGACGTCACGAGGGTCACGTGTGACGTTACGAGGGTCACCAGTGACGTTACGAGGGTCACCAGTGACGTCCCGAGTGTCACGTGTGACGTCCCGAGTGTCACGAGTGACGTCACGAGGGTCACGAGTGACGTCACGAGGGTCACCAGTGACGTCACGAGGGGCCACGAATGACGTCACGAGGGTCATCAGTGACGTCACGAGGGTCACGTGTGACGTTACGAGGGTCACCAGTGACGTTACGAGGGTCACCAGTGACGTCCCGAGTGTCACGTGTGACGTCCCGAGTGTCACGAGTGACGTCACGAGGGTCACGAGTGACGTCACAAGGGTCACGTGTGACGTCACGTGTGACGTCACCCTCGTGAAATCACACGGGCATACCCTCGCCTCCTCCTCCTCTTCAAGAACTGTGCTCTAATTCGTCATTACAGAGAATTGTAAACGTCTTTCATTCTTTTCTGGATATAATGTATTTATGCGCAGGTTACAATGCCGCTTAGGTTGTACCCTGATCACGGTAATGTCGTCACTCGATATTGGGCATAATCCAGGGTCATAATTTTTGTAACATTTTTGTTTAAATTAATTTTTGTCTTGTGGTTTCTGATGTATCCTGGTACCACCACGCGCCTCCATCAATGTCCCTGCGCGAACAAAGCTAGATATGCGCAGTACTTTGAGGAATAAACAATGATACAGCGGTTTCTTCAGGTTTTCCAGCATATTACTGTACATTCAGAAATGGCTAAAACGGCTGAGACCCCAGTTCCAACTCGCCAGGCGGTGATCAACATGAAGTAGTCGGAAATGCGCGTAATGGACATTTCGAGGGACCTCGAGATCCCACAGCCGTCTGTATCAGGTATCCTGCGACGTTGTAAGCAGACTGGAACAATCGAGAACTCTCAGCGATCCGGCAGGCCTCGTCCCGCTACTTTGCGTCAGCATGCACGCATCGTCCGTCGCTTCAAGGCTGATCCCACTTTGACAGCCGTCGACATCGCCACCGAATTCCGCGCCAGCAACAACCTGAACGTCAGCCGAAAGGCCATCTCACGTTGACTCAGTGCTCTTGGATTGAATGGGGGCGTCCCGCCAATCCGCTCGTGGGAGTCGACGCGCTAAAGTTGCGTTCGCGAGCCGTCATCGTCGCTGGACCTCGGCCAGCTGGAGTAGGGTGCTGTTCACCGACGAGAGCAAGTTCAACTTGTTCGGTAGTGGTGGCATCCGATACGTACGACGTCCGTCTGGACAGAGATTCGATCCCGAGTTTATACTGCCGACTGTGAAGCACGGTGGAGGTTCGGTTACGGGCGTCTTCTCTCGCAATGGGATGGGCCCCATCATCAAGGTTGACGGAATAATGACCGGCCAAAGTCACAGCTGCAGCTCATGATGGTCAACGATGTCATACCGTGGGCCAACTAGAACATGCCTCCCGGATGAATCTCGCAGCAGGACAACGATCCAAAGCACACCTCCAGGGTCGCGAAACATGCCTCCCAGCAGCATCAAGTCCGTCTTCTGGAGTGGCCTAGCCAGTCCCCGGACCTCAAATCGATCGAACACATGTGGGAGGGGCTGGAGCGAAGATTGGCAAATAAAGCACGCCGGAATAAGGATCAGAAGTTCAACCAGCTGGCTGAGAAATGGATGGGCAATCTTCAGGCAACCATTGAAAAGCTTGTCGACTGCATGCCACCTCGTTGTGAAGCCGTAATCAAATCTGGCGGTTTCCCGACGAAGTATTAGTTACTGTTTTATTGCTTTCGAGTCACTGTCGTGTGTTTTTGTTGCATAAAGTAAATGCGATCCACACCTTTGTTAGTCAATTTGTATGATGTTTTGCGATTGAGCGCACTATACCATATCTGTGTTGACGTTTCCGATCCACATGAGTATGGGTAATGTCCAGAACTTAATAACACATATGATATTGAAAAGTTAGCCGATTATGTCCAGTATAAAAAAAAAAGTTGTGGTCGGAGAAGTGTTTTATTCGATAGTTCTGTCCGTTACGTATAACTTTTGCATGAGTTAACGGTTAGTTCTGAAACTTTAGTCTGATACAGACCGCTAGAGCTGCATTTGGGCGGAAAATGAGCGTTCGGCGGTGCGTTGTTTATCTTTGCAATGAAGAAAACACTGTAAAATATTTTGGGGGACAAGTTGTACTTAGCGTGACAGTGTCAGCGCGAACGAGGGAGCGTCGTCCCCAGTCCCGAAATAGTGTTCGTCCGTGCGTGAAATTTCCGCTAAATTTAGCGGGGAAACTAAATTAGTGTATAGGCCACGTGACGTCAATTGATGTCATATGACCTGATGTCACGTGATCTACACACGATTTAAGTTTTCCTGCCAAAGTCGGCAAGGAAAGTGTTGTCACGTGACCTGACGCCACGTACTGTCGTGAGCAAAAGTCTGGACACACACGGGAGCGCGGACCGAATTGCATCGCCGCGCTCCCTAACGGCGCGGCGCCTGGTGCCGAGACCCGCGCAATGCGCACGCTCGTCCTTTCTTATCTGCTGGCCCACTCGTACGCTCGCTTCAACGCGATGCGCTCCTGAGCGATTAAATGGGCGCTAGGTGCCGCCCCGGGAACCGAGATTCCGAGAGCCTCGCTCACCGCTCTGGACGAGCTCGCGTGCTCCGCGGCACGCGCCGTTCGCGCATATCTTTCCCGCGACTCGGCGACGCGTTAAAAACTGTCGCTTATGTTGATGCAGCCGCAATGAATTGTAGAACTTGTATTCGCCCAGTTCACACAGCCCAGTTCCCAGTTCCCAGAAGCCCAGTTCACACAGCGCGTTCTGTCAGCGCCCTACTGGAGGACCGTGCAGTGCGCACGCTGCAGTGGCCACCGGTCGGGCCGGACCTGAACCCCATCGAGAGCGTGTGGGGATGGATGAAAGGCCGCCTTGCAGCACAAAGCCTTGGAAGCGCTACGTCGGAGACGCTCTGGAACGTTATCAAAGAGGAATGGGAGGCGCTTCGTGCACAGCCAGAGTTGGTGGCCTCACTTTATGATTCTATGCCACGCCGTGGGGCAGAAGTGATTCAGGCTAACGGAAACATGACAAAGTATTAGCCACCCAAACTGAACCAGCGCCTCTTTCTCCTTCCGTTTTGTTTCTTGTTTTTCTTGGGAGGAGGGTTTAATAAATATTTCTTTCTTATTTGGCGTTTTTCTTTTTGCTCGTCATTCACCACTTTACCGCGCGTGCATGATCACTCGGAAGGAAGCCCAAGGCTGGCTCGAGTACGCGAATGCAAGTTCTACAATTCATTGCGGCTGCATCAACATAAGTGACAGTTTTTAACGCGTCGCCGAGTCACGGGAAAGATATGCGCGAACGGCGCGTGCCGCAGAGCACGCGAGCTCGTCCAGAGCGGTGAGCGAGGCTCTCGGAATCTTAGTTCCCGGGGCGGCACCTATAGACGCTTTGCAGCAGCTGTGCACGGGCGCCGCCATAAGCGACCTTCAGTTTTGTTTCCTCTTATTACGTTCGCTTCACGTCATCGTTGCCACAGCAGGACAGGTTATTGCGACTTTAGGTGCTACAGTGTCCTCTTCCCTAGCATAGGCCCCTGTGGAGGCTCATAAACGCCCGCTTCGGTGGCTCGCCATCTCGGTAAAACAGGAGAAGGTCGGCTATGGCGGCTCAATCTGGCGCGTGTGCAAAGCGTCTATACTTCGTTTCAGCTTGGGTCCAGACGCAGGCGATGCTACAAGCGCGAGCTCCGGGCTTTCAGCGTCCCTGCCAAGCACGCGCGCTCGTGCAATGCAAGCACTGTTCAGGGCCACACGCTCGCGCTCGTAGCATCGGCTGCGTCTGGACCCAAGCTGAAACGAAGTATAGCGCCCATTTAATCGCTCAGGAGCGCATCACGTTGAAGCGAGCGAACGAGTGGGCCAGCAGACAAGAAAGGACGCGCGTGCGCATTGCGCGGGTCTCGGCACCAGGCGCCGCGCCGTCAGGAGCGCGGCGATGCAATTCGGTCTAGGGTGCCTACATGTCTGTCTGTCTCAGGGTGAAGACATCCATTGTTGCAATGAATGTTCAGCGCGTGACGCTCTCGCGCACTCGGTGCGTGACTTGGGCGCTAAAATGGCTTCTCTGCATTAGCCAATGCTACGCGCTCGAGACACCGGATTGCGCGTACATCAAAATGCATAAAAAAACGATTGGGCGTGAAGATGGCTGAGATGTCACCACTCAAGCAAAAGCGCGCGCGTGTATGAAGGCACTCTAATTCGGTCTAAAGCCCCTCGATGTGTCTACGTGTCTTGCAAGTAGCGTCAAATGCGCGAGCGCACGAGGCCCATGTCTCGAGCGGCCCTTGGAAGCAAATGGCGGCGCAGCACTGAAATGAGCGGCCCTTGGAAGCGAATGGCGGCGGAGCACGCGCTCGCGGCACGTGTTACGCGCGTTTCCACAACAATGGTTGGCGGTACTTGTAAAAAAGGCCTTTATCAAGGGGCTTTAATTCGGTCAGATTCGGTCTAGGGTGCCTACAGTCTCAGGGTGAAGACATCCATTGTTGCACTGAATGCTCAGCGCGTGACGCTCTCGCGCACTCGGTGCGTGACTTGGGCGCTAAAATGGCGTCTTTGCATTAGCCAAAGCTACGCGCTCGAGCTGATTGACACCGGATTGCGCGTACTTCAAAATGCATAAAAAAACGATTGAGCGTAAAAATGGCTGAGATGTCACCACTCAAGCAAAAGCGCGCGTGTGTATGAAGGCACTCTAATTCGGTCGGCGCTCCCGTGTTGTCCAGACTTTTGCTCACGACAGTACCTATACTAAAATTTTGTTTCCCGCCAAATTTAGCGGGAAAATTGACGTAACGCGACAAGACATTTTCATCTCAGTAGTTACTTGACCGGTGACAGGAGCGCTGACACAGGCGGCGCCAGAAGTTGGATTCAAATTGGTTCGTTTCGGTTTCAGCGGGCTCGCGGCTGTCTTGGTGTGTATGTCGTTTTCGACTTAGTTTTGCAATATAAATGTATCCCTCGTGGTAGAGAACCAACGATAGAGTGGTAATGGGCCACTTCAGAACTACGACGTAGTTACGAGCCTCAATTGTGGATGTTTTAACAACCTTCATCTGATCATGTTCTTCGTTCGGCCAGGTTTGGAGGCGAAACGACTAAAATGATGCCGGGGGAGCGTTAGCGGTATCTACGGACGTACTGGATGTACCCGCTGATACTATTTTCCATAAAAATAAACTAATAAAGAGAATGATGCACGGAACCAGTGAAAAAGCAGGTCGACGGCCTGACCAACAATGTGTTGGATCGCACAGAGACGATGAACTCGAAAGTTAGGTACTCACTGTTCGGTTTTCGAAGACACCAACGCTTTGCGAAAATTGCCGACCTGGAAACCCCCTGTACTGACGCGTGGAATGGAACAAAAAAAAACAATATTGTTTCCGTCGTTTTCTTCTTTTTTTTTAAGAAGAAATTAAGTATTATGGTGGAATACGCCAAAACAACGAGGACGAAAACGAGGGAAGAACTAGACAGGAGTAATTTTTTGAATGTGCTTCCTATAGGCTGAGTAGGACATTTTTTTTTCAACTATCAGCCCTGCTAAAGTATTCATTAGCAACATTTCAGAATGTTGACTTTAGGAAACTATTTGTTATACGGACATTTCCTTAAACGTATTGAGTAAATAAGATAAGGGACAAACCCGTCAAATAAGCCTGACGTCTGCCTTCCGTATAAATTGCGGAATAAAATTAAATTGCGCAAGAGAATTGGCCTCCATCAAGCTTGGCCAGGCACCACTTCATGCAGGCGTCAATCAACCAGGCACCACTTTATGGATTTGTGTAAACAGATCGGTATTTGTTTGAACAGGTACGCTCTTTACTTTCAGCGGCGTCCAGAGTAAATCTGCAATCAACAACGCTGCACTCGAGTGATTTTCATGCAGACGGCTTCTTTTCGGCGTCACATATTGCGTACCTCGGGTGCTCTTGTCAGGCGCTCACAAGCGGCCTTTGACACGTTTTTCATCCGGAGAGCCCAACCCTTTTTGTTCAAATAAATTCATTTAATTGGATACATTAAGAAAATTGAATGACTGCAGACATGAAACCGAGTACAGTCTCAAGTTTCTTTAAAGTCATTAATAAACAGATAAAGCGAATGTTTTATCCGCAAAAATGATTCCCCCATATAATAAAAAAACTTTCCACTTTTACACTTTGGTGAAGAAGGAAGAACAGCGAAGCTATCCTATGGTGGCAATGAAGTAATGGCCGGCCGCAAGTCGGCAAGCTAGAGTGGAAAGGCTGGAAAGGTTGCCGCCATCTATGAACGACGGCGGCAACTAGACTAACCGGCAAGTCTGGTTGTCGCCCTCGCTCATAGATGGCGGTAGTTCTCCTGAGTGTTGTGTCGACATTTATTTGCTGGCGGACACGATCCTGGGGAAACTAGACCTTAACAGCTCCGCTGTAAAAACTGTTTTGGATTTGTTATGAATGCAGAGCACGATGCTTTCCTGAAACGCACAGTGACTCCTCGCATTGTCTATATTTGCCTTCATTAAGATCATAAATGCGTGATCATAAATATACATTGCGCTTTTTTATTGTGCCACTATCACTTAGCCGCTATCACTTAAGCAAATTTGCGCTATCATAAATAACTGTCCTCTCTAACCCACGTGCCCATGTTCAATGTCCGCCAGTGCTAACGCTGATTCCTTTCCTCACACGTATCCGGTACGCCGACGGCGGAAATAGTCGAAACGTGCTATAAAATCAAATGCAGAAGTTGTGCACATAATGATAGCATGCAGTTAGGTAGTAAAAATAAGTATCAGACAACGCTTCACAAAGCAAGGCAAAAAATAAAAAATAAACGCTGTGAAGCGCGACGAAAAACACAAATAGAACGCCTTCGTGAGGGCGCGGAGGGAATTAAGGGAGGAGCGACGATTTGTAGCCACCTTATGACGGCCGTTTCACGTGATTCCAAGATGGCAGTGCCCATGCGGCGGAGGGTGAGAAGGTCCATACACGATTCAGTTTATCCCCTAAATTTAGCGGAAAAACTGACGCCCTGTTACTTTAGGTTACGTGACCTCTAGACTGATTCAGTTACCTGCTACATTTAACGGAGAAATCGGTGTCACGTGACCTTAACACCTTCAGTTTTTCGGCCAAATTTAGCGGCGAAATTGACGTCACGTGACCTAACTACAGGTGACACATTAATACAATTTCCACACTGAACCCAGCAGGAAAATTGACGTCAAGTGACCTATAATTATAAACCAACTTAGTCACGTCGCCTGTGCACCCAGTTCCCGCTCAGTGTACCGGGGAAATTTACAAAAATCAATGTTTTTCACTTCCAGAAACGACGGTTTAATGTCTTCTAAATAATTATAAACGAGTGCACCTTAAGTACTGCATCTCATGCATTGTGAGGACATCAGAGCTAAAGGCCGCTGCCAATTATTTATTTTTATTTGAATAAAACATGCGCCCTTAAAACCACTAGGGTGGGGGAGCCCTTATTTGAAACAATAACCTTAGCGGTAAAATTTGCTGCCGGCCAATACCTTTTCCAAGTAAAATGCAAAAAAAGCCCATGCAGGGTTCGCGCTAACAGTGCCGCACAATGAGCATACAATAGCACCGACACTTTATTCACGCAGCTTAGGGTTATGTCACAATATACAAACGCGAGATATGCAGTGAAGCCGCGTTTGCTTGCCCAGAACACATGAATACTTTTAAGAATTCTCGCACGTTATGAGGAGAAGTTTAGACTGCCGTTCTCGCCGCACGGTTCGGCAAGTCGAATGCGACGTTACGGGCACGTTTGCCCCAGTTTGGCGGATGAATCGTGTTTGTGAAGCGGCACGCGCAGTTAAACTGAGTTGCAGGCTGTTGCAGGTCACCGACTCGCACGTGCAAACGAAACGACCTACCTCGCTCGGGAAAAAAGAAACCTAGAAAGAAGAGTATGGGAGAGAAACTGAGGGAGAGAAGAAGATGAGAGAGTGCGGCGTCGTCAAAGCATCGAGTTCTGATTTGAAGGATTGTGGGTAGACGCAAATGCTATACTTCGTTTCACATTATCTCCGAGCGAAGCCAAAGCTAGAAGCGCGAGACCAGCGCTTTTTGCGTTTCTCCCCAGTTCGCGCGCTCGAGCAAACCCTGAACGCATGGAACTTTCGCGCTTGCGCTTCCAGCTTTGCCTTCGCTCGCACATAAGGTGAAACGAAGTGTAGCTGCCTTTTCTCCTCTCCTCTACCCAGGGTCTGCGTTCAATCGAGCGAGAAAGAACGTCGTGTGCTCCTCGCGCAGGGCCTGACGTTCGGCGTTCGAACGCCAGAACCTGCACGAGAAGCAGAGGACGCCTTTGCTATACTTGTTTCAGCTTGGGTCCAGACGCAGCCGATGCTACAAGCACGAGCGTGTGGCCCTGAATAGTGCCTCTACTGCACGAGCGCGCGTGCTTGGCAGGGACGCTGGAAGCCCGGAGCTCGCGCTTGTAGCATCGGCTGCGTCTGGACCCAAGCTGAAACGAAGTATAGGCCTCCTGCGCTGAAGCTTTGAACAAACTGTAGCGCCCTCGTTTTGGGTAGTACAAGCTCACCAGATTGAGCCTCGCACTACTTATGGCATGTTGGTCGAGCTTTTTTAATTCTGCCTGGTGCTGAAGAACGAAAAGCACCTTTGGACGCCAAAAATCGGCCAGACTCAACGCCGCAAGACAATCAAAAGTGCCAAATTCATGACACCACCGCTAGGGTACGCGTCTATTATTTCTGAGCGGTGACGTCGAAACACCTGTGTCGCGACGCTTTCATTTTTCTTTTTCTTTGTCATGTCTACTTTGGAACGCGTGAAACGGCATCTCATGGCTCGCGCTCTTAGCGTCTTAGCTTTGACGGCGTTCGGATTTTTGTTGTTTCTTTATATTTTCATCGTGGTCTCGCGCTCCGCACCAGAGCAGGCACACTTCTGCATGCGTGACTGTTTGAGACGCTAAAGTTTGTACTACCCAAAACAAGTCCTAACAAGGCCCTTTTCGCAGCACCCCTGGGCAACGCAGGAGGCCCATAGCTCTGATTGGAAGGAGGCAGTGAGGGAAGACAACCTTATGATGTACCGCTGGAAAGTCTATAAGCGCGAGCTCCTTGCTATAGGGCACATCTCGGAGGCTCAAGCTCTCGCGCATTAAGGGCAGCTGTCAACGCCATATGAGCTCGCGCTTCTAGCCTTCGCTGCGGTACGACACAGGGTGAAACGGAGTACAGCCTCTGACCCACAATCCTTCCAATCAGAGTTCGACGCTCTGAGGTCGCCGCACGCTCTCATCTCCTCCTGCTGGTGGTCGGGGGATCGGTGGCCGAGTGGTCTAGCGCACACCAGCTCGGAGCACGTGGAGCGAAAGCTCGCGCTGCAGAACCCAGGGCTCCTGGGCTCAATCCCCACCCCTGCCCGTTTCGATCTGGATGAGCATCGTACCGGCGTGCGGTCGTGTATCACTACTGCGTGGTGCACGTTAAAGACCCCAGGCTAGCGGTTGTACTGCACTGGCTAAATTGCTCATCTACAGCTGGGAGACTCGTCGCCCGTTGAGGCAAGGCTGTATAAACAATAAACATACACACAACCCAATAGACCATTTGCTGTCTTACCCAGGCATCAAGGAGAATGCAGGGATTGGTGTTCCACGCGCCCACACGCGCACGCCTTTCCTGTATAAAAGATTCGAAGTAAATAACCAAAAGAAGGCATTGACGAACGCGCGTGCAATATGCCATTTGTTTTAGGTATTTGCTTTAGAAAATTTACTACTGCTGAGGCCAGCATGTGCGGCGCGTGGAACACCAATCCCTGCATTCTCCTTGATGCTTGGGTAAGACAGCAAATGGTCTATTGTTTTTCCTGCTGGTGGTCATTGCTATACTTGTTCTTGTCGAGAAAAATGAATTCGATGGTGTGAAATGTTTGTTGCAGTATGGCGTCTGGAACGCGTCGCCGACCGGTGTGTCTAGCTTGGTTTAGCGTCTCATTTCGTCCACGCACCGAAAGGGGTCGCGAAGTGTCAAAACGTGACGTCAGAAAAACTGGAGTGTCATGCCGTACGTCGGATGTCGCGATCCTGGTGGTTGGTCGCAGAAGTTCCGCAAAAGTGCACGAGAGTACGCGAGCGTCGCGGTCGTCGCGGCGTTTCAACTCCTATACTTCGTTTCAGCTGGGGTCCAGACGCAGGCGATGCTACAAGCGCGAGCTCCGGCTTTCAGCGTCCCTGCCAAGCATCGCGCCCGTGCAGTGCAAGCACTGTTCAGGGCCACACGCTCGCGCTCGTAGCATCGGCTGCGTCTGGGCCCAAGCTGAAACGAAGTATAGCTGCCGAGGCTTCCGTGGAGTGTCAGGCTGGACAGTGCGACCTGCAGCGGAACAGGCGTCTGAAACATTCACCACCGCTGCTGGGACACGCGGCCAGCGACAGCAAAACTAGTCTATGATGTCATCAGGCGGAAATCGAGAGACCACTTTTTGGGGCGCTGTAAACACACCAGTCGGAGACGCGTTCCATCCAGGCACCATAGTTGCAGAAGGCATACGCGTTAGCAGCAAGGTCACAACAATGGCCGTTGATGTGACTATGGGACGCCAATGCAGGGAATATTATATACGCGTATGCGTCCCTGAGTACGCAGGAAAGCTCTCCAAGAGGCTCAACACTCAAGGGCATAGTAAGAATGACGCTGTCCCGTCATCTGGGGTTGGAAGGGTGCTCTCGAACTGAAGAAGGCTTGCTTCCATTAAAGCGGGTCATCTTTAAAATTGACATACATGTGGGATGAAATTAATGCTCCCGTTATTTTTGGTGAGCTTCCGATTGTACGCAGAGAGAAAGAGAAGGATCGTTGGCGATTTCCCCAAAATCGTTTATTTTCCTTGTACGGCACCGGCTATTTTTTAAGGAGCCAGAGAGATAGAGCGAGAGGGAATATAATACAACGAAAGGTAAAATACAAACAAAAAGTAAAGTAACAAAAAATAAAAAGAGAATAATTGTGGCGCAAAAACTACTCAGAACGGATGCCTCACGTTAATGACCTATGAAACACCCGTTCGTTTTTCACGACACGCGATCGAAGTCGCAGAAAAAATTAAAGAAAAACCAGCAGCGTTCATTTCCTCAACTCGCAGCCAAAACAAGCGGCCACATGATCTGGAGTCGATTATATGCCGCCAATGTTGATCGTAGCCACGCGCTGGGGTTGGCGAGGCACAGGACACGAGCTGAGTTCCAGACATCGTTATGGTTCGGCTATTGTCGTCATTGCAGCGATTGGACGCCACTACCCGAATACTTTCGAGCTATCGATTATCGCGAGCCCAAATTGAGCGCCCTCGCAATGCTCGGGTCCAGGCTATGAGCTGCATTCACATATCGTAACTGGGGGATACTGCGATCCCCCAGTACGTCATCAAGTTTCGCGAAGGAGAGACTGAATGAAAACGCTCCCTTTCGTCCTTGAAATTACACAGCAACAAAGGAGTTCTTTGGCCAGTGGCGTTGCGTGCGAGTATCCAATTAGGTCCCACTAATACGAGGAAGCTCGTGTAAAGTGAAAAAACAAAACAAAAAAACATTCCACTTGAATATTGTTGCACCGACCCTTTAACGTCAACTGCAGCAAATGTCACAAGTACGAACAAGTAACGTTTTAGTAGAGACACCAATACACTGACTCTACCTTTTGATTGGCGGTCTGGCTGCACCAGTGTTGGCGCAGACAAACCTTGTTCTTTAAAGCATGTAGCTCACTCTTATAGCCGGCTCTGCAGCTCCACAAAGATAATACAAAATATAATAGACAAAATACATGGCGGAAGAAAAAAATAACATGTATATTTGGACGTGCACATCTTTGAAGACAAGACTCGACATGTCGCGTTCATGGCATGCCCCCCTTTCGTGGATATTATGCGGAACACATGCCACGCGAGGAAGGCAGGACCGCTTGGGTGCTGAGACTATAGCTTTTCCAAAGTCGCGGTCTCACCGCTAATACATCATACACAAAAGGTCTGAGGTCTTCCTCGTATGACGGTCCCGTTTCACGTTGGTCAGGCATAAAACTGCCTGAAGACATGTTTGACCTGTATAGGGGACGCCACTGTCGGGCAAATATGGCGGTCTAGAACAGATCGTGACGGGTCATCTGCTAGCTCAACGCACATCGCTGGGGCATCAGCGAGCGAGCGTTAAACTCAAAATGGTTTGCCCAGATTTTTTTTTCTCCTAATCCTCCATGTTTTGAGTTTGCGGTGACGTGTTGGCTTAATTAAGCGAGCTTCCGGAAACTGATTGACTTTCTTCGAGGAAGCGATGAAAGGACTGCCTATACTGTCCTTCCACGGTGTCGATGAACGTTGATAAATGCGGAATGTCTGGTTCACGCGCTTACCGTAAGTCGCGTTCAGAGCAACCCGTGTAACAAGCTGATGCTACAGTTACGACAGAGTCACTGGGGGACAACTCTTCCGTCCCGCGAGCCACCGACAACATGTAATCACGGAAGCCACGAGAGACGAGCAGAAATCGCGAAAGGACACTGTGTTCCGGCCCGTTCAGTTTCTTTCCCGCTAGGTGCCGTCCATTTTACTGGTGTTGCGAATATGCTCTTTGCCACATCCAGAAAAAAAGGAAGTTAGTGCACATTATTCGTACGCTGCGCGAAGTAGTTCTTAAAACAAAAAAATCGGTTTTCTAAAAAAAAAAATCACGATGCTTTTGGCTTTCAAACGAGTAAATCTTGATGAAATAATATAAAGTTAATCCAGGGTGCACCTACATATATCTTAATTCAACGCACTGAAGGGGAAAATTATTAACGTTTCGCAAAAGGCCGGATTCTGTTTTTCTTATTGCGGTTCTTGAGGCGAATACGAGTATTGAACAACCAAGGCCCGTGCACACTAGCATTTCGACGTCATCACAGTGAGACCGAACGCAGATCGGAAACGCGTGCTGCGCAAGCGTTCGGTTGGGACTCGTGTACGGTCAATGCGTCGGTCGAGGTCGCTCAGCGGCGGGTTCGGGCCTATCTGCTGACTTGACGCCATTCGAGTGTCGTGACGCTACGTGAAAATAGTGGAGGCTGTTCACGGGCTTTCCGGGGGTCACACTGCTCATTCATCATACAAAAAGACAGTGTGCAAACACAAGTCACCGCAATATCCTTGGTTCGAATGCAGCGTGCCCAAGTTTCCTTCTCGAACTCATTGGCACGCGGCATTCGAAGCGCGGATCGCGCGGTGACTCGCGTTTATATCTGTATGCAGACTGTCTTTTGTATAATGTAGTATAAGCAGTGTCACCCCGGCTTAAGGAACGCAGGGCGCAGCGAGGGCTGCAGGGATATCTTACTATAACTCCGGAGTCAATCAGAGTGCGGCATTACCCGATAAGAAAGCCGAAGAACGAACCGCGTATAGCAAGAAGGCATGAACATAAAGGCCACGGCCCGCGTCCCTTAAAATGTTAGTGAGAATAGGTGGTGTTGCTCAAGCACGGTGGATTCGAATGAAGAGAGTTACAAACCAGCACGTGGTGGCAAGCCTCAAAGTGTGACCGGGGTTTCTCGAAAATATATATATCTTTCGGCGGTACACCGGATGGTGCGTTTAGTGGTTCCAGGTTCGCGTCCCCGTTGTGCCCCCAAAGGCGCTCCCTCGTAATGCTCAGATGACGTCACGGCTACGTACGCTTTCAGGTATGCCGGTGGCGGTGAGGCGTTCCAAGGCTCACCTATGGCAGCAGGAGCTCCCGGCGGCGGCGGCGGTCATGGCGCGGGATGCCCTTGCGAGTCGCCGATCTAGCTGCCAAGCGGGAATCCGCCACCCGACTGGGAGGAGGAACACGCTCCATCTTCGAGCAGCCGAGCAGCGGTGGTCCGTTGCTCGCTGCCCGCTACTGCCGCTGCTCACGTGACCCGCCTTCCCCAGTTAAGAGGGAAACAACAAAAAAGTAATTTGAGGGTTGTCGCCATATTTCTTATCTCCGATTGTCCGCGAAGGACTTCACACTGACGGCGGACGCACCAACGGCAGCCGCGTCTGATTTTTAGTATTCAAGAGGTGCCGTGCACGCAGAGTAGATCGAGCACCGCTCTCCTGCGTGTGCATTCCCTCCGGGAATGGGCGCGCAAACGCCACTCCTACCTACGGAACCGAGCCCACACGGACGGTTTCCACGGAATGTGCCGCTTCTTCGGGAGGACTAAACAGACCAAAAACAAGAAGACGCCGAATTACCCGAGTGATAGTGCGGAGGTTGGCTCGACGATGGGACGGTTGGACGTCGCTTTCGTCCTGGCTCGGCCGTCGACTTTAATTACTGTAATTGAACGAGACTCGCATCACCGTGGAAACAGCTTTTTGGAGCCTGGAATGCGCGCTCAGTGTGTGCGTGGGGTGGGTGCAGCCAACGATTGGTCCTGGTGCTTCTTCGACTCCGGTGACGTCATTGACAAAGACCCGGCTTCGACAGTTCCTTCACGTCGTGTTGTCGACCGTTCCGGCCCTGCCCCACGTGTCAAGGCGCAGCCGGCCGAACGATCTCTTCAGGAGAGAGATAGTGGTCAGGATGAGTAGTTCTAAGATATTCTGACATCATCGGGTCGTCAACAAGCGCTGATAGGAGGCTGAACGGGTAAAATCAGGTTTGGTGCATGTTTATACAGCGGGGAAGTTAATGAGCCCCAATGGGCGTCTGGTGTCTGCGCTGAAGATGATACATTTATCCAGTGCAGTGCGACTGCTAGCCCCGGAGTATTTAACGGGAATCACGCAGGCGGCAGGAGCGATACACGACCGCACGCCGGTACGATGCTCCATCCAGATCGAAACGGGCAGAGGTGTGAGTGAGTAAGCCCAACGTCCCTGGGTTCTGCAGCGCGAACGCTCGCTCCGCCTGCTCCTAACTACTACGGTCCATCAACACACTCGGCCACCTATCCCTTTTATGCCCGGGTCCCACTAGAGCGACAAACAGAAACAAACGACAGTGACAAGCCTCAAACAAGAGCATTTCGCAATTTGAGAGTGCTTTGTTGAATAAAGGAGGCTATACTCAAACACGAGCATCATGCACGCGAGGGTATCTTTGGCATGAAGGCTTGCGATCACTCCTGTTTACTTCACGAGCAGCGAACGACTAAACGCCTGCCAAAGATACCATCGCGAGCATGCTGCATAGATTTGGATAGGGTGCCTTCATGTGCGCTTTGCTTGGGGTGATGACATCTGGCCATTTTGTTTCTAATTCTTCTTTTTATTTTTTGTTCTGAAGCACGTGAAAGAGCGTGTCCCTGCACGCGCTCATGGCGCTGACTGTGCTACGGCGACATTTTGTTTCCGGCGATTTCTTTGTATTTTTCTCTGTGAGCGCGTGCTGTCGGCATCGGGTACTACAAAGGTGGCATCACCCTAAACAGAAGGCCATTGAGGCACGCTAGATTTGGAGGCTTGTCGCTGTCGTTTGTTCCTGTTTGTCGTTCTAGTGGGCTTAGAGCATTACCTGGAGATCAATTTGTTTTGACCGCCAGAGAAAAATATGCTTACTTCGCCTCTCAACTGCGTAAGATGATGGACCAATAACCCATGTTGATACATGTATTCCGTTCAATATTTACCTCTACAGCAGCGCGATCACTCACATAATCAATGTGGGGAAACGTGATGGCTGCTGCACGGCATGCAGCGTATGCGAAGAGGAATCGATGGCCATTTGACTTCTCTTGCCCTTGAACACCTCATTTCAAAATAAAAATTAAAGTAGAGTACACCCAGCAACGTTACTAGAACCACTCAGTTGGGAAACTGCCATAGAGACTGCTCTTAAAAAGTGGCGCCGATCCGTCCACGAGAACCGAGCTAATGACGATCACAACGCCGCCATTTCTCCCGCAGCGGCCAGTCCAGGAACTGCACGTGACTTCCATTTTCATGGTAATCGGCCATTTTGGGGCCAGAACAGATACTGTGGAAAGGGCTTCGAGGTACCGCCCCCGACTCCCAGGCGGACGCGCCGCGGATTTTGACTAGGTTAATATGCGCCTAGCTCGGGACGCGCTACCTGAAATCACCGCTGAGGCATGGTTTTATAAAAACAATATTAATTGTACTGCAAAACTTGCAAACTAAAGATTTTAGAAAACAACACGCGCCCCCCGTTTTGTACTAATCTCCAATAAACGTTACTACAAAAAGAGTTTTTTTCGTTGGTTTTTACGCAAAAACATGCTTTCTAAAAGCTCAAGGCGACTACAGTTAAGACAAATGATACAGAGTGGCGCTGTTGTCGCATTTAGCTCGGTCTCGGTGGACGCCAGCGGCCCAGGTTTCAACGGTGAGTTTCCCAACTGAGAGTTCTAGTAACGTTGACACCCAGTTTATGCGTCGTCTTCGCCATACACTATAGCTAGGGCTCCGTGTTTTCGGATAAATCCGAAAACTCCGAAAAACACCCGCCGGTAAAATTTTTGGCAATTCGGATTTATCCGATAAACTCCGAATTCTTATTGCCCATGCCACCCCCCCCCCCCCCCACACACACACACACAAATAAAAAATATATATATATATATATATATATATATATATATATTTACAATTTGAGCAACGCAGGAATAATGGTCCTGGGAAAATGACACCATACTTATCTTTCAAGCCTCGGACCGTTGTCAAAAGGGGTCTTACCATTCGTGTCACAACAAAAGCTACTCTTTGGTTTCCAGTTTAGGCCAGAGGATTTGGGATTTAGAGAAAGGAGAGGGGTGCTTCTGGGGGTAACAGTGAAAGCTATGAACCATAGAGATTGCATAAAATAGGGAAGAGGGACAGTTGAAACTGTTCTCTATTATACATCCTTAACCACTCCACCTCGCGCAACCGCGGGATAGATTGATGGGATGACTACGAGCTTCCTTGCGGCTACCTCCGGCAGTTCATTGATTTTAAGATATCGAGAGTTTATCGAAGCCACACTTGTGTGCGACTTTTGTCGTGGGACAAATTAAGTATTGCCAATGACACTAACGCCAAATTCAACTGAAGAAATCTTAATTGATACAATCGCGTTTTATCTGGCATACGTTGCATCCGGTTATTATTATATTTTTTAATAGGAAACACTGAAAATTAATCTCGAATTTCGGAGAATTGGGGATTTACGAAAAATAAACTCCGATAAACCGCAAATTTTCGGTAAAAAATAAACTCGAAAAACACCCTCCGAATTTCTGAAAAATAGACTCGAGCACGGAGCCCACACTATGGCTCACGTGCACCACTCAGTGAAACGTTATTTACTCTGGTGGTGGTAGCGACATGATGGGTAAATCTTTCCGAGGCACTTTTACGATTGATATGTCTATAGTCGGCAAAAACGTTCATTAACGTAGAAGTTTAGGCTAGTTGGTAAGTAGACATGATAAAACAAACAGCCTAAGACAAGGACGAAGTACAAGGGAAAAAAATTGGGTTGTGGGGATGTTATACAGCGAGTCGTTGGTCAGCCATTTACAAGTTGCGGCAAGTCACTCGCTGTAGATGAGCAATTTAGCCAGCGCAGTACAACCCGCCAGCCTGGGGTCTTTAACGTGCACCACGCAGCAGTGATGACACCCGCACGCCGGATACGATGCTCATCAAATCGAAACGGAGCAGAGGTGGGGCTCAGAACGCAGGATCCTGGGTTCCCTGCAGCGCGAGGAAGTAGAAGGAACAACAGGACACAGCGCTGTGTCCTGTTGTTCCTTCTACTTTGTCCTTGTCTTTGCGCTGTTTTGTTTTTATAAAAAAACGTTCATTTCTGTTAGGTATTTCTGTTCCAGCACTTTGGTCTTATGAGGAATGAGAAAATCCGAAAATAGGGCTTATCAACATATGTGCGGCGTCAGTGTTACGGCTATTATTTATATCGAATAAGATTATATAAATTAGTATGCATAAGCACAACTTTTGGCAAGCATAAATTATTTCTTTGTATATATAGAGACACTCAACGTTGCCGTTATCTAGATACGGTCCAGGTTGTTTTTGAAGAATAGTTGATGCCGCGCGTAACAATCACGCAAGGACGCCTGGATGATCAATGATCTTCGCATTATCAATCGGTACAAAACAACCTCTAAGATAAAAGTAAAGAAGGAACACCCTGTCGAACTCTGGGATTTTACTGCATGCGGTTTCTCCGCGTCAGCGTACAGCACACTATCGCTAAGGGTATTGCATCGCAAGCGCTACACTACGCGACACAGTTTGCCCGAGCACGACTTATCGGCGCTGCTTCGCATTTTAATCGAACAAAGAACCGACTAGCATTAAGTTTTACGGCTTAAGTCGGAGCCATATATTAGCGCGTTCCAGCATATTAGTAGTTTGGACAATAAGCCTTTCAAGTCTTTGAAAGAAAACAGGAAAAACCGGCGATCGCTTGTGACGCGCTCTGTACATAGTGAACACGTCTCATGAAATCATTGTCGGCCAAATGGTCGGACAAATCATTCCCTATGTGCGGAGAAACTGAGAGAGAGGAGGAGACGAGAGTGAGCGGAGAGGTCAGAACGCCGAGCTCTCAATTCAGATGATTAGTGGGTATATGACCTAAAGCCAGCTGCTGCTTGTCCTCCACTGCACTCGTCGGACGCGTTAGAACGCGAATCGCGGGCGTCCGGATTTGGCTCTTCGCTTTCGAACGCCGCTCGACGAGTGGAATGGAGATAAAGGCAGCTAGCTACTAGGTCATATACTGAGGCGGGATTAAAAGGGGGGGTCGGATGATCCTGACCCCCTCTTGATTTCTGCATCTGTAAAAATTTAGGTGTGGGAACGGGGGAGGGGGGGTTCCTAAACATATGGTACATTGAACAACACCTAACCTCCCCCTCCCCCCCCCTCCGGAAATTCCTGCATCCGCCCCTGATATACCCACTAATCATTCGAGCCAAAGCTCAGTGTTCTCTCGTCTCCTCCCTCCCTCAGTTCTCGGCGCATAGAGTTGCTGATAAATTGTCCGAAGATCACAGTGAGTAATTTAAAGCCGCAAATAGATAGTTCGCAAGGGGTTCCTATTTCAGCATTTCTCTTTGCATTGAATGTAATTTCACTGCTGAAAACAAAATATCCAGTCGGGTGATAAACCTAAAAAAAAATGCGAGCATTGAACCGGAACTACCAACGTTTCCAGTGCGCTTAGCCGTTCCCCCTGATCCCATGCGGTGCGCAAGTTCGTCTGCTTCTTTGCAGGGGCCGTGTGACGTCAGAACGGGAGCTCTGGATTGCGCTCTGATTGGAAGGATAGTGGGCAGACCTCGACGCAGCTTGCTCGAGGTCTACCCACTATCCTCCATCAGAGCCAATCAGAGCTCGGCGTCGTTCCGGACGTCAGTGCAACCTCCGCGCAAAAAGCAGACGAACTTGCCCTCAGCGTTTGCGGAGAGCAAGTCGCTGCTTTTTGCGCTAGAGCAACGTTACTAGATTACCTCAGTCGTGAAACTCCTGCGGGGAGAGGGAAACCCTCCCCCCCCCCCCCCCCCCCTCAGTCACTTCAGTCCGCCTCCCTGTCGCTCGGAAGCGCCATCTACATTTTCGTTTACGAACTGCGTGTTCCATAGAGTACGGTGGAACGCCGTCTCAGACGCGGCGCTTCGAAACGTGCTGCATCCCATAGAACATACTGCACTGTCACCAAAGCAAGCTGTCCGGCCCGTCGAACGACGGGAGGCGAGTCCTGGTGAGTGAGGGGAGTAACTGCTCTGCGCATCGCCGCGTCTATGAGACAGTTCCTGCAACTGAGCTAATTTAATAACGTTGGCTGGAGTTTCGGTGACGTCAGCTGTCGACGCCGAGCCTCTGATTCGCTTCTAACTGCAGGATAGCGGGCAGACTCCTCGAATACCAGATGCCTTGCGGTCTACCCACTAGTTTTCTATCAGCCAATAAGAGCTCGGCGTTCTGGACATTATCGACACTACTGTGCAAGAAACAGACGAATTTGCGCTGCCTGCGAATGAATCCTTTCCGGGACAACTTGAACGACCGTTAAAGTTGCGTTCATGTCTCATCTGCTTAAACGTTCCGGCACAATCTCAAAAAATAAAAAAAAAAAAAATATATATATATATATATATATATATATATATATATATATATATATATATATATATATATATATATATATATATATATATATATATATATATATATATTCATGTGTTTCGCCGTTGGCTGCCAGGTATACATGCCGGAGATGTTTGGAGGCGGTCTGTTCTGAACTTCTGCCACGAACTCCTCGGTGATTTCGGAGGGAGGCGACGCGAAGAGGCCGGGGTCGCCACCAATCAA
>JAZHYW010046695.1:0-34149 GCA_037355805.1 Ixodes ricinus
TGCACCCCCACATGTCCGGAAACTAGCCTACGAAACGTATATTCGCCCTAAATTAGAGTATGCCGCTTCAATTTGGAACCCCCATCAAGCATACCTTATCAATACATTAGAAGCAGTGCAAAACCGAGCCGCTCGTTTCATCCTATCATCATACGATCATTTCACCAGCGTGTCTTCTTTGAAAAATCAACTCGGACTGACGCCTCTGCTCCTACGAAGGAAAGTTTCTCGACTCTGCCTCCTTCACAAAATATACTACCACTGCCCAGACCTCAGGGACTCCTTATTATCACCCCCAGAAAGAATGTCGTCTCGTCTAAATAACTCCTGTGCCATCAAACGAATTTCTGGTAAGTCCAAAGCCTTTAACGAATCCCTTCTTCCTCTCGCCATATCCGAATGGAATCAGTTGCCATCATCGATAGTCACCATTAGCGACGCGACAGCGTTCCTGAATACGCTTCAAACCCATGTTTTTGTGAGTGTTCTTTTGTTTACATTATGTATAATTTCTACTCCAATTTTTCCTGACTGCCTATTATTGTATTTTATTGCGTTTATATGTTGATTTATTGTGTCGTACTGCCCCCCCCCTTATGTAATGCCCTGACTGGGCCTTTAAGGTGGAAATAAATGAAATAAATGAAAGTGAGTAGGGCCATTCTAGCAGATTTCCCCCAAGTGACGCGTATGCCATCTTGACCTGGACAGGACTTAGTGTTGAATGTAGCGAGTGCTGTATCTAGTTCCTTTAAGTTGAAACGGTCGTCCATTGAATCACATGCACTTACAGGTATGTGGCCAGCTGGTGCACCTTTGCTGTGATTGTTACCGGAGGGAAGCTTGTAATCTTGATGCAGAACTCTGTTTGAGATATTTCGCGTCTCAAAGAGATGTCTCTGAAGGGGTACATTTGCTTTGGCCTTACGCTAAAGCTTCGCGTGATGTGCCATATTCGGGTAGTTGGCTTCCTGGGATCAAGGCTGGAACTCAGTGACCTCCAGCGTCTTCTTGAAAGTTTGTCTAAGTGCCGTTGAATGCGTTTTGTGCTCGTCTGGAAGCCTTAATATTTTGAACTTATTTTTTTTTCTTGCTTTTTGGTTCAGACGTTCAGTCCTTTGACGGATGGCACAAGACTCTCATATTCTCGCGTTGTCTGTTGGTTCGTCACGTTGAAAGATTTCGTTGCTTCTGAAGTGGAAGATGTTATGGCATTCACAAGGAATCTGTTCCAGTGAGCGTGGAACTGACAGATTCCATTTTCTTGAAATATTTTCCAGTCGGTATGGTACGGAGAAGCGCCGTTTGGAACAACGCAACCATTTCACAGTGGTGTACAGACGCTTTGCACACGCGCCAGATTACACCCGCCATGCCGACCTTCTGTTGTCTTACCGGGATGCCAAGCCACTGAAGTGGGCTTTGACGAGCCTCCCCAAAGGCCTATGCTGGGGAGAAGGATACAGTCGGATCTGACATGGCAGTAACCTGTCCTGCTGTGGTAATGCTGGAGCGAAGTGATCAAAATAAAAGAAAACAAAAACTGAAGGTTGGTTATGGCGGCGCCCATGCACAGCTGCTGGAAAGCGTCCATATAGGAGCATGGTCATTTCCGTGAGTTTCAATATCAGCGAATCTTGTAGTTTTTTCAGCGAGATTTGAAGATGCAAAGCGAAATATCTAAACGGCTGTTCACTAATGTACCTTTCAAGAATGTAGGACTTCCATCATTGAGTATCACGGAATCATTATTTAGCGTAATTACAAGTGATGCTCTTCCTCGAGCATTATTCTTCGTACTTTTCTACAGTGAGTGGTGAGCATTAAGATCTCCTGTCAGAAGACGTGGTGACGGGGTTTGTTGACGAATACCTTCGAGTCTCTTATGTCAAATTCTGCTCGAGGAGGTACATAACCAGTTATAACAAAAGAAGATATCGCCTTTTCTTATAGTCTCAGCAATATACTCATTTGTCCTATGGGATGAAACGTTGTGCTCAATAAAAGTGAGATCTTTTCGAACCTTGAAAAATACTCTGCTAAGACCGGTTTCTTTGTGGTAGTAAACTAGTTCACCACCGGATAATCTGATGTTGGGTCCTACTCTTGATTCTGAAATTGATACTATAGGAAAATTGGATTCGAAGAAAAATTGCCGGAAATTCGACAGCCTCTTTCGAAAACCTTTTGCGTTCCATTGAAGGACAGTGGCCTCACTTCGAAGTTTATCTAGTGACACCAGAGCATCGCGATTGGAAGGATAACATCAATCAAGGTAATACGCGCTTTGGGTATAGGCGAATCCCAAGAACATAGAAGATTGCGGATGACATTGACAACTGTCTGAATCTTGGCCTCGGACAATATAGGTGGTCGCTGTCGGGTAGGCTTCTTTTTTGGTCTGTTTTGTTTCTTCGTTTGATTTATCAGTGGATTTTGAATTTTGTGGGAAGAGTGGGAAATTCATCTTTTCTGTTCAGCTTGAATGGGGAATTACTTGTGTTTCTCTTTAGGTATTTTTTCAGGTGTCTCGGGTGGGGCTGTTTTGTTTATGAGGCGCTCTTTGCTCGTCAAAAGTTCTTGAGTTGCGGATGTTTCGTTTTTTCTTTAAAGCAGTCGTTTTAGGGGTGTCTACTGTCAGTTGTTCTTTTGATGCTAGCAGAGCCACTTTCGCTGATGCATAGCCAACTTTAGCTTCGATGAGATGTTGAGTCATGGTCTTTGCCGCAGTTCGTGCAGAGGGGGTTGTGTGCATTGCAGCCGGTGCGTTCATCTGGTCCCCCGCAGCTTGTGCAACGTGGCTCTTTTGTGCACGCGGTTCGAATCTGTCCGAACCCATTGCATTTCGAGCATTGGCGAGGTTTCTCTACTTACGGTTCCACCCTGTATCTTATATATCCACTCGTGATGTATTTGGGCAAAATATTTGTGTTGAGGACAACCTTAGCAGCTTGGAACGTGCCTAGTCGACGAACGGAGATTGCAGGTGCCGTCGCTCGTATAGCCACCTGAAGTTCAGCGTCGTTTGTGTATGTCTAACGCTACTCCGTATAACAACTCCTATGGCCGATTCACGGGGAAAACGTTCGTAGCTCTGGACAGGTATGCCTCCGACGGTGATCAGTGCAAGTAGAGCTTTTGTCGCGTCTTTGTTTCTTGTGTATAGCAAGAAGATTCAGCCTTCGGTTTGGCCTGACAAGGATGATTCCATCTGGAACAGTCATCTCTAGTTTCTCGGTGATTTTCAGCGGATTGATTGTGACCATTATTTTGGATGGATCCTTAGGCTTCTGTACGATTACGAGGTGGGAATGTGCTTGTTTTGTATTCTTGACGGTCTTATTACTTGACTCGGAGACTTGAGAAGCTTTGCCTTTTTTTGCGGCTTTGAACCAGATTATATTGGTCGGAGTCGTCACCGGGATCGTCGGAAATGCTTTCCTATTAAAAGAGATTGTGCTGGAAGCCCTTAACATACCCACAGATGATTCTTCCATTTCGACTGAAGGTATGTCCTGGCCGGAGGAAGGGCCGGCCTCGGCCATGGGAGATGACCGACTGGCTCGATTCGGAGAAAATGTTGTTTAGCTGGCTAGGGCGAGGAGAGAACCTCGATTAAACAAGAAAAATATTGAAAGCGAGCTCGGGATCAGCAACGATAAATTCGACTTCATCCTCTTCCCCCTTGAAAGGGGTACCACTTTAAATGGCCGTAAAGCATCAGTGGTAGCCTCGAAGCTTAACGGTAATTTGTGAAAAGAACAAGGGCCGTGATGTTATGCTTCACAAAGCACATTTCAACGCGACACTGTGTTCCCTTTTTTGAAATTAAAATAGCGTCAACTGAACTTATTGGGCTGCACCAACGCTAAGAATTTAATAGTGTAAATAAGTGCTCCCAACGTTAGAATAATAAATATTCAAGGTAAACAGCACGGCATCCTCGACTGTCGGGATTTGTCTAGGCAGAGGTAATTTATTCAATATCTTAAAGCAGGAATTAGTTGAAGTTCTGAGTAAACCTTGTGACCTTTTGCTATAGTGCTGAAACAGTGTCAGCACGGTAGGGCGTATATGCGAGGTCAGCTACCGATTTGTGCATATTTTGAATACACACTTCCAGCAAACCACCGACTAAGGATAAGAGGCTCGAGTTTGAAGACGCTTCCTCGCGTGCAGTGGCGTCACTAGGGTCAGCGGCACCCGGGGCGGTGGCCCGCGAGCTACCCCCCCCCCGGCTCGTTGCGTTGCCCGCGTCCCCCCTCCCCCCCCCCCAAACACACCCCACTTCGCCCACCTCAACACCCCCCCCCCCTTCTCGCGGTCCGCCGCGACACCCCCTGGAGCCATGCACCCGGGGCGGTCCGCCCCCCCCCGCACCCCCCTCGTGACGCCACTGCTCGCGTGCAAAAATTGGGTTGTGTGTATGTTTATACAGCCTAGAACTTGGTCTGCCTCGACGGGCGACGAGTCTCCCAGCTGTAGATGAGCAATTTAGCCAGTGCGATACAGCCGCTAGCCTGGGGTCTTTAACGTGCATCACGCAGTAGTGATACACGACCGCACGCCGGTACGATGCTCATCCAGATCGAAACGGGCAGGGGTGGGGATTGAAATGCTCGCGTGCAATGTAAGCACACTCTGCTAAGAGAACGAGGAGAATGTATCGGCTTCCTGAGACTTATATATAACATTCATTGTATAAAGTCAAGAACAAGAAACATTGCTAGCAGATTGTCAGACGCACTTTGTTAACGGCCTTCGTATAAGCGTTACTGTTCACGAACAAACATGTTGGCGAGCAAGTTGTACTTCGGGGGACGACTCGGGTCGCCGAAGAGCTCTTTTTGTTTTATGTTGGTGAACAAACTAGATGTTTGTCGCATTGGCTGGCCCAAACCGTAAGATAGGGCTGCGATCGGTTTATACGGAGAAGGGCGCCCCGGAAATATCGCAAGGTCAAGGTAAGCGAAGTTAAAGGGAAGCTGAAGAGGTTCTCGAAGAAAACGAGTTAGAGGCTAATTTTGTAGTATTTTTATCCCGTGAATTTGAATATCACGTTCGCTTTCCCCGAAGATGTAACTAAACGCGAGAAAAAACAAAATCAGCCGCCAAGCGCGTGTCACTCGTGTGGGCAGCTCGTCCAATTGCAAGCTTGCCAGATATATTCCGCCGTAGAGCTACTAAATGAGCTACGCTTGGAGTATCGGCACCGTTCTCCAAAACTGCTGTTGGCGCTTCCATCTTGGTGCTTGTGCAGAGCAGACGAGACTGCCGGTTGTCATGATTCAAAAGTGCGACTTCCTCAGCGTTAGGTTCAATGTAAACATTTTTGACGGACATCCGTCTTTAGGAATGATTTAAAACTTAAAATTGAAACTCTAACCACGCTTTAATAAAAACAAAGATCCCGACGTTCGGTGTTAGCAAGTTCATGTAATATTGCTTTGCTTTGTCGCGAACTGTTTAAACATTTGCGCAGGA
This sequence comes from Ixodes ricinus, assembly GCA_037355805.1. NCBI lineage: Eukaryota > Metazoa > Arthropoda > Arachnida > Ixodida > Ixodidae > Ixodes > Ixodes ricinus. The sequence continues at coordinate 5,485 of JAZHYW010046695.1, forward strand.
CATAAATGCGTTTCCTGTGATTTCAGACAAAGCTCCAGATAACTGGCAACCATGATGGTTGGTAGGATTAGAGGGTAGACCTAAAGCTAGCTGCCTTTGTCTCCACCGCACTCGTCAAACGCGTTCGGATGCGAAAGCCAAAGCCGACGCCGGCGTTCCGCGTTCTAACGCGTTCGATGAGGGCAAGGAAAACGAAGGCAGCTAGCTTTAAGTCGATACCCACTATAACTATTCCAATCAGAGCTCGGCGTTCTGACGTCCCCGCGCACTCTCGTCTCCTCCTCTCCCCGGTTGCTCGACGCATAGCTTCGGAACAGGAAAGAGGGTGGGAGGTTCCGAGACAAGAGGTCCAACGAGTCAAAAGGTCGAATATCGATCTCTTGACTGGATCTTTTGACTCACTGGTCATTGCGGCTCTCTTTCTATGGATTTCATTACTTGTTGAACCCCTCGGCCCGCTGGATATCTTGCATGCCCCAGCGACTCGGGAGATTAAATACGGTATTTACTCCCTACACCTTCCCTCTCCCCCCAAAGCAGCAGCTTATGTTGCCTCCATCAGAAATATTTTCAAGCGCATCGGTGCAACTGGTCAAAAACTCACGCGAGCCGTACACGGAGCGCATAAAGTCCCGATCTGTCTCGAAACTCGCTCAACAGAACACAAACCACAGTTGTATCCAAAACAAACAAGAATAAACCTTACAAACAGGTTTATGGATTCCCTATGTTGGAATGCACAAACCGTGATTGAGAACTAAAAACATCGTTTTTGTACCCCTGTCAGACGGGCTAGTTTAGTGTCACTACAAGCGAGTGCACTTCAACCCGTCGAAACACACTCCAAGTGTGTTGGTGCTACACGGGAAAACTTAGTGTCACTCAAAAATGATGGCAATAACGATGGGTAAGTAATGAATACACAAGATATTACAGTGCATACGCATTTTTTCATAAATAACTTCATCGTCTTATTAGAAACACGTTACCACACATTGTTGCGCTAAGTCGCGAGCTTTAATCAAATTTAAATCCAATTTCATCATTACGATCAGTCATTACAAGCCAGTGATACACGTCCGCACGCCGGTACGATGCTCACCTATACTCTGTTTCACCTTGTGATGTACCACAGGAAAGGCTGCAAGCGCGAGCTCATTGCTCTAGGGCACATCTCGGCGGCACAAGCTCTCGTGCGCTAAGAGTAGCTCCCAACGCTATGAGCTCGCGCTATCTGCTTTGTCTGCGGTACAACATAATGTGAAACGGAGATATCTGCGTGCGTGGTTGCTGAGCGCGTGCTGACGGCGAGCTTCTACAGTTCTTTTGCAACGTGCATTCCGCACCATCAAGATTGCCGGTCTTAGCAGGCTATTAATGTAAGCTCGTTCTGAGCATGCGCTCTAAACATTGACCTCAAATATGGCGTCCAGTGAATGCGCCGTACCGTGATACGAGGGGATCCCGTCTTAAATCGACCGCGCAACCGCAGCCTAGGCGGTATACGACTCCGCCAGGTTGCCCGCTGCTGGTGCATTATGTTGCCAAGCATCTGCCACGAGCGAACACACTGAGGCAAGGGTAAATTAAAAAGGTTAGTTCCTATGAAACGCCGGTGACCCACCGGCTGCAAACAGCACGGCGCCGTCGTACAACAAGATGCGCAAACGGCGCGAGCCGATGGCCAACGCAGCAACGATAGAGCCGCGCTAGCAGCGGAACGCGTCTGTGCTACCACGCCGTTTGTTTCTGGAACGCGGCTGCACGATCGCTTATGAGTCAAAAGCTCGACCCTGAATGCCGGTCCGGCGGTATTCGATGCTGCGGGTCGTTGGCCACCTCCTCCTCGTGCGAAACGGCGGTGTGTCGCAACCTAGCGTCGGCGACCTGGAGACGCCGCCATCTTTCATCGCGCACCCCAGTGACGTTCGCCCCTGGCAAATTCTAGCAAGCGCAATGCACCAGCATGTAGGCAACGCTGCACAAAATCGTTAGGCGGCAGGTTAAGAAACCGAATTTTGCGGTCGATCCAAAATGAGCCGGCCGCACTCCTTGCTTGCACCCGTGTATAGATCGAAACGAGCTGAAGTAGGGATTGAACCCAGGATTCCTGGGTTCTGCAGCGCGAGCTTTCGCTCCGCGTGCTCCGAGCTGGTGTGCGCAAGTCCACACGGTCACTCGCCACTCGCGGGGGGGGGATCGGTGGCCGAGTGGGCTAAAGCGCACACCCAGCTCGACGCGCGTGGAGCGAAAGCTCGCGCTGCAGAACCCAGGGATCCTGGGTTCGAGCCTCACAGGCCCTGCCCGTTTCGATCTGGATGAGCATCGTACCGGCGTGCGGTCGTGTATCACTACTGCGTGGTGCACGTTAAAGACCCCAGGCTAGCGGTTGTACCGCACTGGCTAAATTGCTCATCTACAGCGAGTGACTCGTCGCAAGTTTAAAATGGCTGACCAACTACACGCTGTATAAATATCCCAACAACCCAATTTTCGCCACTCGCCACAACAAAACATCATGGAGTGTGTGGAGGACGAGCTGGAGGGTGATATGCGCGATGTTGGATAGTGGAAGCACGTGGTTGGGGCTAGAGTGCCTTCATACACACGCGCGCTTTTGCTTGAGTGGTGACATCTCAGCCATATTTACGCCCAATCGTTTTTTTATGCATTTTGAAATGCGCGCAATCCGGTGTCACTCAGCTCGAGCGCATAGCTTTGGCTAATGCATAGACGCCATTTTAGCGCCCAAGTCACGCACAGAGTGCGCGAGAGCGTCACGCGCTGGCAGATTCAGTGCAACAATGGATGTCTTCACCCTGAGACAGACAGACATGTAGGCACCCTAGTTGGGGCACTTTTCTCCGTGAGAGCCCAACGCCTTTCAGATGAGAGGCAGCTGGACCTGGATGCCGACGCACAGGCAAGAATTTCAAGTGACATCGATCAGCAGCTGCGGGCCAATGCCTTCACCATAGCCGCTCTCATAACCGACAACCTACCCATGATCAGTGGAGAACGGTGGACTTTCCAGAGGAACGAACGGTGGTTCGAAGACACATTGCCCCATTTGGTCGAGTTCCTTTTCAAGCAAGCCTTTCGCGTCTCTCCTGCCACCTTCAGATACCTGGTGGAGTCTTGCAGGTGCCTCCTGGCCGTCGCTGGCCGTCACACAGGGGCCAAGGCTGGAAACTACACTGCAAGGGTCCGATCGAGAAAAGTAAACCCTACTTTTCGGGCCGCATAAAAACTACGCATCGCAGAACGCTCAAACTCCGCCCAAAGGTAGAGCTAGAGGTCACAACCAGATGCCAGAGTTTCAGCCCGATCCGATAACTTAATCAAAAGTTATAAGTGATTTTCTGAACATTTCAATGGGAAAATGGCGGCCGACGGAGTTTTCAAACACATGGGGCTCTATGGCACCAGAAACCGAAAACGGGCAAAAAATTGGCTCCATTTTCCCATTGAAATTTTCAGAAAATCACTTATAACTTTGGATTAAGTTATCGGATCGGGCTGAAACTTTGGCATCTTGTTGTGACCTCTAGCTCTACTTTTGGGCGGAGAATGAGCGTTCTGCGAGGCGTAGTTTTTTTATGCGGGCCGAAAAGTAGGGTTTACTTTTCTTGATCGGACCCTTTAGATTAGCCGCTTGTTTTTCTACAATGCACTACTTTCCTGCCAACAGAAAACAAGTGCGCATCTAACATTACTCCTATCGAAATAATACTAATTTTTCGCAGCGTTAATTTCTTCTATTAATTTTACTCCTTGAACACTGCTATCGAGATTACACACTCGGTCTACCGGAGCGAGCGTAGTGTGCTCCCCGAACTCACTTCATTGGAAGTGTGTTCTTCGGGCAGGGTTGGGGATTGAGCTCAGGATCACTGGGTTCTCCAGCGCGAGCTTTCTCTCCACATACTCCGATCTGGTGGGCGCTAGCCGACTCGGCCACCGATACCGCTTAATAAAGACACGGTAAAAAAAAATTAGACGTTTACAATTCTCTGTAATGCCGAATTGGAGCGCAGCTCTTGAGGAGGAGGGAGGAAGGGTACGAAGGGGAGGGTATGCCAGCTGCTCCCCCTCCGTATCCTCCCATCCTCTTCTCCTGTTCTTATCCCACTTAGCGTAAAAATTTCGCTAAATTTCCCGCTAAATTGACGTGTGACGTCACATGACACGTCATCTAAAATTTTAAGCGTGACGTCACGTGACGTCACACTGGTAAAATTTTTCCTTTAAATTTAGCGGAAAAGTTTTCCGCCAAACTTAGTAAAAACTTTTAGAGCAAAATTTAGCGGGAAATTTTACCCCTCGTGACGTCACACGTGACGTCACGTGTGACGTCATTTTTGGGAAACAGCCCTTAGTAAAGCGGTAACTGCAAAGAAAAAAAAAATGTTTTTTGGATCAGCCTAATTGTGACAAGCATGTCACAAAACAAATCTTCCGCGAAAAAACACATTTTTTCTAGCAATATTTACGCCACAGAAGGTAATTTAGTCGGAGTCACAACTTCTCCACATTTGGAACTCCCGCTCTTTCGACGCGCGCGGAGTGGCTGTTATACGTCACTCCGTGACGTATAGCAACCACTACGTGACGTATAATACCAACTTTGTGGCGCGCGATTTAAAACGGACGAAATAGCCGCAAACTAAAATCAGTCTCGCGCAATAAATATTACTGTAAAAAATTTTGTTTTTGGCGGAAAAATTGTTTTGTGACATGCTTGTCCCAATTAGGCTGTTTAGAAATACACTGTTTTTCTTTTGCAGTTACCCTCTAATGCAACGCGCGGTTACGCCGACGCCGCTCAACTCAGAAATGGGTGCCGAGGAGCTGTGCTCTAAAACAACGCTACATTAATGAACGACTTTTACGCCAATTGGATGATTCTGATCGATCATCGCAAGCCAAGATAAAGAACGAAGCATATCCAACTTTTGCGTTCCGCTTCGTTCCACGGAAGTCTACGAGGAGGCCCTCACACTGCCTAATCAGATCATAATTATCGTGTTGTCTCGAATAGTTACATGCTGAAACGAAAAGTAGGCTCTATCATTCTCTGCTAACCAAGATAGCCATGAATGAGTGACTTTGTCGTCGTCTTTTATCAATTCACCGCTGCGCTAATCTTGATTCCGGTCAGCCTACACTCCAAGTCCACCCCACTATTTTTTTTTTTGCAATCTTCTACATATCGTCTCTTTCCACGAATTTCTTTTTCTTTATAAATAAAACTTACGCCACGCTTTGGTTCTAGGTTGTTATGTTTTACTATTAGCCCCGAGTGCGCGACCGAAAGCGTCGCTGCGTCTGGCCTTCCACGATTGGCCGAACGCTGACTATGACGTCGGAAAGGGATTTATCATCGACGGAAATAAGAGGAATGACAGAACTTCAATTTTTACGGTATTGGCAGTGTTTCTTCGAGAGCGCAATGATTTCAAGCTTCCACCATGCTATTTACAAACACCATCGAACTTGTTGTTCCCAGGGTAATGACGTCACAAGGGGAACCATAGAGGGCGCCACCAAAAACATCTCGCCGCTAATTGAAAACCAATGGCTGAAACACCCCATAAGGAGTGTTCCCTGGGCATATATTTGTGGGTGCTGTCTAGAGCGCGAAGTCGCTCACAACGAGCCCCCCATTAATAGGCTGCTAAGACCGGCCATTTTGACGGTGTGGAATGCACGTTGCAAAAGAACCCTGGAAGCTAGCCATCAGCACGCGCTCAGCAGTCGCGCACACAGCTATGGCCGCCAGTGAATACTTCCTATTGATGCCACGCACTCGATCGAGCGAAGTGAGTTCGTCAAACCCACTCCAAGCCAAGTGTGTTCCTCAGGAAGGAGCCGTGTGGCACACTACAGAAATGACACTAAGGGCGAAGTGAACTCGCTTGTAGTGACAGTAAACTAGCCCGTCTGACAGGGATATTACAGCAACTATTTCTGAAAAAAAAAAAACTTCCGCAAAAAGTAGAAAAGTTTTTAATGGAGATAAATGAGCCCTTTTGAAAAGTTGATCGAGCAACATTGGCCGTGGCCATTTCTTGGGCACGAGGCCTGTGGTTGGATCCGAGTTCACACCGAACGGTTAACCCTCGTGTCCCCGTAGACGCTCAGTGTGCGTGCCCAAACAATGCCCGGTTCGGATAATTGCCGCCGCAGCTACTAGATGGCGCGCACTTTTGAAAAGGCTCCGACTCATCGCTCTCGTCTGGTAGTGAACTTGTGTCAGACAAGTTGAATCTGCTCTGGAGTAATTACATTTGACCCGTTATGGATCCCGACTCGTTGAACCGGTCGAGGCTTCTATAACTGGTTGGACCACTTTACCCAGAATAGATCTTTTGACGCGTTGGATGTCTATTTTTTTTGTGGATTTCTTGACCACTATTGAACCTCTTGACTCGATGGAACGAATGACTTAAACTAAAGTTCTGGCCATGTTGGATTTTTTACTCGTTAAATCTCTCTACCGATAATGAATATTTTGAATAGATAGATCTCTTGACTTCATAAATATGCTAAATCGTTGAATCGTTTGATTCAACGATTGGTCGTGGACCCTTTGACCCATATTAGGTCTCTCGATGAGTGGGATCTTTGGACCCATGTTGGATCCCTTGAGTCTTTGTGTCTCTTGACCAGTTTGATTTCTTGACCCATAATAGATATTTTGACGTGCGTGATCTCTTGACCCATATTGGATCTTTTACTCGTTGGATCTCTTCATCCAGATTAGGTCTTCGAAGCGTTGGATCTTTTTATTGGTTAGATCTTTTGGCTCATATTGGATCTTTTGAAGCATTGAATTTCTTGACCCATTATGTCTCTCTTTACTTGTTGAATCTATTGATCCAAATTGGATCTCTTGACGTATTGAATTTACTGATTCTCTGTGTTCTCCCAGATTGGATCTCTCGACTCGGCAGGTGCTTAACTCGTTGGCAACGAGTCAAGAGATCTAACCAGTTAAATATCTGCTGAGTCAGGCGATCCAATCTGGGTCGAGAGGTTCAACGTATCGATCGATCCAACGAGTCGTTGAACTGACTGACCCGTTGAACCTCTTGACCCAGATTGGATCTCTTGACTCGTTCGATCCCTTAACCCAGACTGGATGTGTCACATGTTGGATCCCTTGACTCGTTGAATTTCTTGACCCAGATTGAATATTTAATCCGTTGGACCTCTTTCGATATATTGCACCTCATGACTGGTCGAATATATTGGCCGATATTGAATCTCTTTGGCGCATTAAATATCTTGACTTATTATGTATCTGGTGACTTGTTGAATATATTGACCCATATTGGGTCTATGGACGTATTAGATCTCTTGATCCATATTGTATATTTTTCTCACTGGATTTGTTAACCCAGATTGGATCTGGATCTCTTTACTTGTTTTAGATCGATGACTGATTGAACTTCTTAACCCAGATTGGATCTTTTGAACCATATTGTTTATTTTGAATGATTAGATCTCTTGGCTCATATTAGATCTTCTGACGCATTGGATCTCTTGACCATTATGTATACCTTGACTTGTCGAACATATTGGCCCGTTTTGTATCTCTTGACGCATTGGATTTCTTGACTAATATTGGATCTCTTTACTCATTGAATCTGTTAAACCGGATTAGATATCTTGAATCGGTGGATACTTAATTCGTTGGATCTATTGACTCGATAAACCTCTTCGAACCTCGATGAACCTAGACGAATGTAGCGGTCTTTTAACCAAGAACCAAAACGTCTAACGAGGAACTATCAATAGGGAATTTTCGTAGACCGCGTTTCCCCCTCCGCTAAGCCCTCCGCAACGAAGAAGCCACTACTGCGCCTGCGCGCCGATGGCCTTGACTGTAGAGTTCCGGGTATCGTAGCGGGTTGCGGAGAGCGTTGCGGGACGATGAAAAATATTTACGAAAACTGCCTATTAAAAACAACCGATCCTCCGCTAAACCGGGATTGTTTGTCGTACCTTCCGTGCATCCCTCCGAACCTCCGCCGCGGAGCTGACATTCGCATCGCATCGCAAAATGCCCAAAGATCTCGTCGCACGATGCGCGCGCCGGGGAGAAAGCTCCATGATTTCTCCCTCGTTTGAATACCGCCTAAAGGGAGCTCTTGAAACGTTTGTGTTTGCACAAGTGGGCTCGCAAGAAAAGCACCCGTAAAGTAGTTCACATCGTGCCCGCGTCTTCCACCACACCAAAGAGAACTCTAGAAGTAATGTGCACGGTATAGAAGACAGACACCTAAAAGGTTACTCCTAAATATCGGTTTGGGGTAAAAATTATTGATATTCGAGAAACATTTTTCTTGTTAAAAATAAGCGCAAAAAGGACAACAAGACAGAGAAAGCACTCGCATTCCTTGTTTTTTTACGTTAGCGCTAAAATTACGTTTCCTGTAATAGGCCGAAGATTTGTGTTTCAAGATAAGTTCGAGATAACGGGTGGCATTAAAACATGCTTCAGTCTTAAACAGGTAATATACATTTCCAACCCGTTCATGTACAAGCTGTAAAGTTCCCTTTAAAAAAATAAAAATGTAACCGCCCAGCGTGCGATGAAACCGTTTCGCTGTACGACACATAAAATGGCAGCTGCCTTGTGTGGCACGGTGTGTGTCTTGTCAAGGTTGCGGGACGGAAGGTTGTCGCAAAACATTCGTTGAATCTGAATTAGCTAAAATATGTAGAAAAAATACTGTCCGAGGTGAATGTATTCGATAGACAGCACGAGCTCTATTAATATGCAAGACGGCTTCACCGTAATTAAAACTAAAAGTCCCATCTCAAAATAAAGTGTTGGAGCTAACAGGAAACTACGTGGCCTGAATTAATTTGATATTCATCTCGAGGTACAATGAGAGTCACGTCTCGACCTGTGACAAGCCTGTAGAAAAGCGTACGCGCTAGTCTCCTGATTTCGAATGACGCACTTAGCTTCCTTCAACTGTCTGGCTGTGGTAAGCGATGGCTCGTAAAGTTGCGTAGTGACCTGTCCAAAGCACCTTGATGTCATCCAGACGATGCTGCTTTACCATGTAAAGATAATCATGGCGTTAAATCAGCCACAACGATGCTGTGGCGAACGTGGCATTTTATCAATACGCTTATTGCTAACCCGCCATGTTTCCGCCGAAGGATAAATCTAAACACGCCGCTTGCATTCACAAAATCGTCGGATTATATCTCTTGTGTGGTATTCTCAACTCGCATCTGAAGCTAAGAATGAGCCAGAAGCCCCTCCTATAGCGTGAGCTTTCTACCTTGGGTAACTCTTCGAGAGTGGTGAGCACGCCAAACCAGAACGCGACATACAAAGCCCCTCGATAAAATTCACGCTTGTACCGCCAACCATTATTGTGCGAACGCGCAAGACAGGTGCCACAAGCGAGTGCTCCAGTTGCCATTGGCTTCCAAGGGACTGTCATTTCAGTGCTGCGCCGCCATTTTCTTCCAATGGCTGCTCGAGGCACGGTCCTCGTGCTGGAGCTTTTGACGCTACTTGCGAGACAAACGCAATCCGATCAAGGGGACACGAAAGCATCGATGTCCGAGTGAGGAAAAAAATTGGGGTGTGTGTATGTCTATACAGCCTAGAACTTAAGTCTGCCACAACGGCGACTTGTCTCCTAGCTCCAGATGAGAAATTTAGCCAATAAAGTGCAACCGCTAGCCTGGGGTATTTAACGTGCATCACGCAGTAGAGGTACACGACCGCACGCCGGCACGATGCTATTCCAGATCGAAACGGGCAGGGGTGAGGGCTAAACCCATGGATCCTGGGCAGACTAAGTTCTAGGCTGTACAAACATACAACCACCATTTTTTTTTGCATTTTACATTATTGGGATTGCCGTCCTTTGCAGGCGTTACGTAGGAGCTTGATCTTAGGATCCGAGGACCTCTGTCAGGCCAACCATACGCCATTGCTAGGTGTGACGGTTATTTCTACTTACTGGTTCCTCGAGATCCTACTTCTGCGGGTGAAACTAACACGGTAAGCGAACGTCGCGGTCAGCATAAAATACCGGCACTGGCCGCAAATGACGTTAACGGGCAAGCTGCGCCGCGCAGGCACAGCCTCCGGTATATGACGCTTGGCAAAGCCGACGCACGGATCGTCAGCGGCGCGGTTACCGCCTGAAAGTCAGCTGGTCAGAGCCTGCGCTTAGACTGGAGGTCACAGCGCCGCATACTTCAGAGCAGACGCAACTGAGATGCGTGATCGCGCGATTTACGAGCATCCGATGCAGTGTTGTGGGGCAAGCACGGTGCGGCGGCATGCAGACGCAACATGCGCTGCTGCGGTATGATGATAAAGCGAGACTGCCGGGAACAACCAGTGGATTGGCGGCCATGCGCCAGTGCCTAGCGCATGTCGACAACCGACATGATGATGTGCCGCGACTCGCCGAAAGTGAAAAGGTAGAGCGGCAGACAAGAGACATGTAACGGGCGCCCCGCTGCCGCGAGACGCCGAAACACACTCATCCCGAGCGATGGAATGTCCGCTCGTGCTTCTCGCGTTCCTCGGGCTACCGCCTTTTTTTCTCGTCGGGTTTGCAAACCATGTTTCAGGTCCTCGCCGCTGCAAAGCTGTGCGCTGAATACCAGACTACCCGAGAAATGCTCTGTGCCACCAGATCCTCGCGCTCCAAATCTGCGACCGAGGCACTCTACGGCTCCGATCATCGAACTGCCAGGCTTTGTGAGTATAGAGGAGGCTATGGTTTAGGCCATATAAGGAGGCTACGGTTTAGGCCATAAGGCGTACAGTCCACGAGATAGTCACGCGTTGACGCCACCAAGCGGCAAGGGTCGCAACTACAGTAGCCTTGGCCGTGCGAGTACTATTGACGTCACGAGCGCGATAAAACATTGGAGGTGTGTGTATGTTTAAACAGCCTCGAAGCGCAATGCGTATAACGAGCGTGATACGCATTGCGCTTCTCGCTGGCCGACTTTGAAGCAAGGGGAAGAGAGCTCGCGCTCACGTCATTTCGCTTCCATACCTTTAACACCGTACTTTAAAAGAACCCTATCGAAGCTTCGAAGACTTGAATGGACCGAAATGGCGATTGCCATGGCAATGAAGAGCGATTTACTTCCACCCTGGATCTTTGTAGCGAACATCCTCCTAATGTATACCCTTTCCCGGTGTCATTTATGTCTTAAAGTGTACAGTGTCAATAGTTTATTTTTTTTTTCATTAGCCAATCGCCTTGCGAGGTTTTGCTCGTCTGCATTGTTCGTGTCATGTTATATTCAGGGAAGCGATGGAGCTACTTTCCCAGATCCAGCGGCTTGACTCTAGGGCGTCCCACCCCAAAAATGTACAGTTTTTCACCGCAAAAATAAACTACGCATTGCCGAACGCTCATTCTCAGCCCAAATGCAGCGCTAGCGGACAAAACCAGATGCCAAAGCTTCAGAGCTAGCTAACCGTTCTTTTATTTAAAAGTTGCAAGTAATTTTCTGAAATTTTCGAGTGGAAAAATGCGACCGACGGAGCTCTCGAATAAATGTAGCTGAATGTCGCCCGATACCTAAAACAGGCGAAAACGAGCCACATTTCCCAATTGGAGTTTTCAGAAGACCACCTGCGGTAGCGGGTCAAAGTATCCGATTATTTAAACATTTTTTTGACCATAACCTTTTTCTACTGAAACAAATCGGCTCATTTTAGAGCGCTGCTCTTAGGCGCCCGTTTCCGGGTTGAGTGGCGTCGGCGTCGCCGTCGCGTGACCACGTGACACGTGACGTCACGTGACGTGACGAGGGCCGTGAGTGACGTCACGAGGGTGACGAGTGACGTCACGAAGGCACACGAGTGACGTCACGAGGGTCACCAGTGACGTCACGAGGGTCACAAGTGACGTCACGAGGGTCACCAGTGACGTCACGAGGGTCACGAGTGACGTCACGAGGGCCACGAGTGACGTCGCGAGGGTCACCAGTGACGTCACGAGGGTCACGTTGACGTCACGGTGGTCACGAGTGACGTCACGAAGGGTCACCAGTGACGTCCCGAGGGTCACCAGTGACGTCACGAGGGTCACGAGTGACGTCACGAGGGTCACGCGGTGACGTCACCCTCGTGAAATCACACGGGCATACCCTCGCCTCCTCCTCTTCAAGAGCTGCGCTCTAATTCGTCATTACAGAGAATTGTAAACGTCTTTTCATTCTTTTCTGGATGTATATCGTATTTATGCGCGGGTTGCAATGCCGCTTAAGTTGTACTCTGATCACGGTAATGTCGTCACTCGATATTGGGCATAATCCAGGGTCATAATTTTTGTAACATTTTTGTTTAAATTAATTTTTGTCTTGTGGTTTCTGATGTATCCTGGTGCCACCACGCGCCGCCATCAATGTCCCTGCGCGAACAAAGCTGGATATGCGCAGTACTTTGAGGAATAAACAATGATACAGCGGTTTCTTTAGGTTTTCCAGCATGTTACTGTACATTCAGAAATGGCTAAAACGGCTGAGACCCCAGTTCCAACTCGCCAGGCGGTGATCAACATGAAGTAGTCGGAAATGCGCGTAATGGACATTTTCGAGGGACCTCAAGATCCCACAGCCGTCTGTATCAGGTATCCTGCGACGCTATAAGCAGACTGGAACAATCGAGAACTCTCAGCGATCCGGCAGGCCTCGTCCCGCTACTTTGCGTCAGTATACACGCATCGTCCGTCAGGCTGATCCCACTTTGACAGCCGTCGACATCGCCCTCGAATTTCGCGCCAGCGACAACCTGAACGCCAGCCGAAAGACGATCTCCCGTTGACTCAGTGCTCTTGGATTGAATAGGAGGCGTCCCGCCAAGAAGTCGCTCGTGGAGTCAAGAATCGACGCGCTAAAGTTGCGTTCGCGCGCCGTCCATCGTCACTGGACCTCGGCCGACTGGAGTAGGGTGCTGTTCACCGACGAGAGCAAGTTCAACTTGTTCGGTAGTGATGGCATCCGATACGTAAGACGTCCGTCTGGACAGAGGTCTCGATCGCGAGTTTATACTGCCGACTGTGAAGCACGGTGGAGGGTCGGTTACGGGCGTCTTCTCTTGCAATGGAATGGGCCCCATCATCAGTATTGACGGAATAATGACCGGCCAAAGTCAAAGCTGCAGCTCATGATGGTCAACGATGTCACACCGTCGGCCAACTAGAACTGATGCTCCCGGATGAATCCCGCAGCAGGACAACGATCCGAAGCACACCTCCAGGGTCGCGAAACACGCCTTCCAGCAGCTCAAGTCCGTCTTCTGGAGTGGCCTAGCCAGACCCCGGACCTGAAATCGATCGAACACATGTGGGAGGGACTGGAGCGAAGATTGGCAAATAAAGCACGCCGGAATAAGGATCAGAAGTTCGACCAGCTGGCTGAGAAATGGACGGGCAATCTTGCAGGCAACCACTGGAAAGCTTGTCGACTGCATGCCACCTCGTTGTGAAGCCGTAATAAAATCTGGCGGCTTCCCGGTGAAGTATTAGTTACTGTTTTATTGCTTTCGAGTCACTGTTGTCTGTTTTTTTTGCATAAGGTAAATGTGATACACACCTACCTTTGTTAGTCAATGTGTAGTAGCTTTACGATTGAGCGCACTACCATATCTGTGTTGACAGTTTCCGATCCACATGAGTATGGTAATGTCCAGAACTTAAAACCCATACGATATTGAAAAAGTTAGCCGATTATGTTCAGTACAAAAAAAGTAATGGTCGGAAAAGTGTTTCATCCGATAGTTATGTTCGTTAAGTATAACTTTTGTATGAGTTAACGGCTAGTTCTGAAACTTTGGCGTCTGGTTCAGACCGCAAGCGCTACATTTGGGCAAAAATGAGCGTTCGGCTTTGCGTTATTTATCTTTGCAATTAAGAAAACACTGTAAAATATTTTGGGGGAGACAAGCTGTACACAGCGTGAGACTGTGAGCGCGAACAAGGGATCGTCGTTTTTCTTTAAATCGTGGAATGCTCTTAAACGAAACTCCCCTATTCCGATACAGACTGCAGCACAAAGGACAAGGACAGGTAAAAGACGAAGACAGGACATGCGCTTGCCCTGTCTACGTATCTTTCATATGTCCTTGTCCTTTGCACTGCAGTGTGTATTATGTATAACCAACTCGGCCATCAGATCATTCTCTCCCACGTCCCGAAATTGTGTTCGTCCGTCCGTGAAATTTCCGCTGAATTGAGCGGGGAAACTATAATTGGCGTATAGGCCACGTGACGTCAATTGATGTCATATGACCTGATGTCACGTGATCTACACGCGATTTAAGATTTCCCGCCAAAGTCGGCGGGGAAAGTGATGTCACGTGACCTGACGCCACGTGACATATGCACAAATTTAGTTTCCCGCTAAATTTAGCGGGAAAATTGACGTAGCGTGACAAGACTTTTTCATCTCAGTAGTTACTTGACCGGTGGACAGGAGCGCTGACACACGCGGCGCCAGAAGGTGGAGTCAAATTGGTTGGTTTCGGTTTCAGCGGGCTCGAGGCTGTGTTAGTGTGTTATGTCGTTTTCGACTTAGTTTTGCAATATAAATGTATCCTTCGTGGTACAGAACCAGCGACAGAGTTGTAATGGGCCACCTTGAGAACTACGACGTAGTTACGAGCCTCAAATTGTCGACGTTTTAACAAACACCTTCATCTGATCATGTTCTTCGTTCGGCCAGGTTCGGAGGCGAAACGACTAAAATGATGCCGGGGAAGCGTTAGCGGTATCTACGGACGTACTGGATGTACCCGCTGATACTATTTTCCATACAAATAAACCAATAAAGAGACTGATGCATGGAACCAGTGAAAAAGCAGGTCGACGGCCTGACTAACAATGTGCTGGATCGCACAGAGACAGATGAACTCGCAAAGTTAGGTGCTCACTGTTCGGTTTTCGAGGACACCAACGCTTTGCGAAAATTGCCAACCTGGAAACCCCTGTACTGACGCGTGGAATGGCATAGAAAAACAATATTGCTTCACAGTCGTGGTCTGCATGGTAATGGAGAAGAAATTAGGAACTGCAGTGGAATACGCCAAAATAAACAAGATTGTTTCCGTCGTTAACGAGTAAGAAACTAGACAGGAGTAATTTTTTGAATGTGTTTCCTAGGCTGAGTAGGACATTTTTTTTCAACTATCAGCCCTGCTAAAGTATTCATTAGCAACATTTCAGAATGTTGACTTTAGGAAACTATTTGTTATACGGACATTTCCTTAAACGTATTGAGTAAATAAGATAAGGGACAAACCCGTCGACTGAAGCCTGACGTCTGTCTTCCGTATAAATTGCGGAATAAAATTAAATTGCGCAAGAGAATTGGCCTCCATCAAGCTTGGCCAGGCACCACTTCATGCAGGCGTCAATCAATGCCAGGCACCACTTTATGGAATTTGTGTAAGACAGATCGTGTATTTGTTTGAACAGGTATACGCTCTTTACTTTCAGCGGCGTCCAGAGTAAATCTGCAATCAACAACGCTGCACTCGAGTGATTTTCATGCAGACGGCTTCTTTTCGGCGTCACATATCGCGTACCTCGGGTGCTCTTGTCAGGCGCTCACAAGCGGTCTTTGACACGTTTTTCACCCGGAGAGGCCGACCCTTTTTGTCTCAAATAAATTAATTTCATTGGATATATTAAGAAAATTGAATGACTGCAGACATGAGACCGAGCACATTCTCTAGTTTCTTTAAAGTCATTAATAAACAGATAAAGCGAATGTTTATATCCGCAAAAATGATTCCCCCATATAAGAATAAAAAAACTTTCCAGCCTTTCCACTTTGGTGAAGAAGGAAGACCAGCGAAGCTGTACTATGGTGGCAATGAAGTAATGGCCGGCCGCAAGTCGGCAAGCTAGAGTGGAAAGGCTGGAAAGGTTGCCGCCATCTATGAGCGACGGTGGCAACCAGACAACCGGCAAGCCGGTTGTCTGGTTGCCGCCGTCGCTCATAGATGGCGGTAGCTGTCCGGAGTGTTGTGTCGACATTTATTTGCTGGTGGACACGATCCTGGGGAAACTAGCCCTTAACAGCTCCGCTGTAAAAACTGTTTTGGATTTGTTATGAATGCAGAGCACGATGCTTTCCTGAAACACGCAGTGACTCCTTGCATTGTCTATATTTGCCTTCATTAAGATCATAAATGCGTGATCATAAATATACATTGCGCTTCTTATTGTGCCACTATCACTTAGCCGCTATCACTTAAGCAAATTTGCGCTGTCATAAATAATTGTCCTCTCTAACCGTCGTGTGTCTTAGTCATCTACATGCTCAATGTGCGCCAGTGCTAACGCTGATTCCTTTCCTCACACGTATCCGGTACGCCGACGGTGCAAATAGTCAAAACGTGCTATAAAATCAAATGCAGAAGTTGTGCACATAATGATGGCATGCAGTTAGGTAGTAAAAATAAGTATCAGACGACGCTTCACAAAGCAAGGCAAAAAATAAAAAATAAACGCTGTGAAGCGCGACGAAAAACACGAATACAACGCCTTCGTCGAGGGAGCGGAGGGAAGGGAGGAGCGACGATTTGAAGCCACCTTATGGCGGCCGCGTCACGTGATTCCAAGATGGCAGCGCCCATGCGGCGGAGGGTGAAAAGGTCCATACACGATTCAGTTTATCCCCTAAATTTAGCGGAAAAATTGACGCCATGTTACTTTAGGTTACGTGACCTCTACACTGATTCAGTTCCCTGCTACATTTAACGGAGAAATCGGTGTCACGTGACCTTAACACCTTCAGTTTTTCGGCCAAATTTAGCGGCGAAATTGACGTCACGTGACCTAACTACAGGTGACACATTAATACAATTTCCGCACTAAACCCAGCAGGAAAATTGACGTCAAGTGACCTATAATTATAAACCAACTTAGTCAAGTGGCCTATGCACCCAGTTCCCGCTCAGTGTACCGGGGAAATTGACAAAAATCAATGTTTTTCACTTCCAGAAACGACGGTTTAATATCTTCTAAATAATTATAAACGAGTGCACCTTAAGTACTGCATCTCATGCATTATAAGGACATTAGAGCTAAAGGTCGCTGCCAATTATTTATTCTTTTCTATTTGAATAAAACATTCGCCCTTAAAACCACTATAGGGTGGGGGAGGCCTCATTTGAAACAATAACCTTAGCGGTAAAATTTGCTGCTGGCCAATACCTTTTCCAAGTAAAATGCAAAAAAAGCCCATGCAGGGTTCGCGCTAACAGTGCCGCACAATGAGCATACAATAGCACCGACACTTTATTCACGCAGCTTAGGGTTATGTCACAATATAGAAACGCGAGATATGCAGTGAAGCCGCGTTTGCTTGCCCAGAACACATGAATACTTTTAAGAATTCTCGCACGTTATGAGGAGAAGTTTAGACTGCCGTTCTCGCCGCACGGTTCGGCAAGTCGAATGCGACGTTACGGGCACGTTTGCCCCAGTTTGGCGGATGAATCGTGTTTGTGAAGCGGCACGCGCAGTTAAACTGAGTTGCAGGCTGTTGCAGGTCACCGACTCGCACGTGCAAACGAAACGACCTACCTCGCTCGGGAAAAAAGAAACCTAGAAAGAAGAGTATGGGAGAGAAACTGAGGGAGAGAAGAAGATGAGAGAGTGCGGCGTCGTCAGAGCATCGAGTTCTGATTTGAAGGATTGTGGGTAGACGCAAAGGCTATACTTCGTTTCACATTATCTCCGAGCGAAGCCAAAGCTAGAAGCGCGAGACCAGCGCTTTTTGCGTTTCTGCCCAGTTCGCGCGCTCGAGCAAACCCTGAACGCATGGAACTTTCGCGCTTGCGCTTCCAGCTTTGCCTTCGCTCGCACATAAGGTGAAACGAAGTATAGCTGCCTTTTTCTCCTCTCCTCTACCCAGGGTCTGCGTCCAATCGAGCGAGAAAGAACGTCGTGTGCTCCTCGCGCAGGGCCTGACGTTCGGCGTTCGAACGCCAGAACCTGCACGAGAAGCAGAGGACGCCTTTGCTAGCTCTGATTGGAAGGAGGCAGTGAGGGAAGACAACCTTATGATGTACCGCTGGAAAGGCTATAAGCGCGAGCTCCTTGCTATAGGGCACATCTCGGAGGCACAAGCTCTCGCGCATTAAGGGCAGCTGTCAACGCCATATGAGCTCGCGCTTCTAGCCTTCGCTGCGGTACGACACAGGGTGAAACGGAGTACAGCCTGTGCCTCTGACCCACAATCCTTCCAATCAGAGTTCGACGCTCTGAGGTCGCCGCACGCACTCATCTCCTCCTGCTGGTGGTCGGGGATCGGTGGCCGAGTGGTCTAGCGCACACCAGCTCGGAGCACGTGGAGCGAAAGCTCGCGCTGCAGAACCCAGGGCTCCTGGGTTCAATCCCCACCCCTGCCCGTTTCGATCTGGATGAGCATCGTACCGGCGTGCGGTCGTGTATCACTACTGCGTGGTGCACGTTAAAGACCCGGCTAGCGGTTGTACTGCACTGGCTAAATTGCTCATCTACAGCTGGGAGACTCGTCGCCCGTTGAGGCTAAAGTCGCTGGATCCTGCGAAAGTAGCGCCATTGCCTTCCCTACCTGCTAGCCGGACACAAACGGATACTAACAAACAGACGACCCAAACCTCGCAAGGCGATTGGCTGATCGGTCTACGTTGCCATGGAAATCGCCATCTTGGTCCATTTAAATCTTCTAAGCTTCCAGGGGGTTGCTCTAACCAGTCGCGCCAAGATCACCATGAAGCACCATCGTACTGCAAGCGTTCCTCGCCAATATAAGAGTCTTTGGCACTTTGTATGCGATCAACTTATTAATCATGGCCATCTTCATGGATCTCTTACAATTATATTGTTCTTCTAGCGTATTTCAATACAGTAAACTTATTTTTCAGTGCCTCCAAGCACCGACACAACATGTGGTGGTGGTACGAAGGTGAACACCTGTTTCGATGGTGTGTGGTTAGCAAAATCTTGGTATACAAAAAACGACTCCATAAAGCTACCCGTCACCAGCGAATCTAGATCGGCTCACCAAGAACGGGGGGTCAAGGAGAAATTGCTCATTTCACGGACCAAGATGGCGACCACACGTGGAGCTTGGCGTTACTTTCCCAGGATCCAGTGACTTTAGTTGAGGCAAGGCTGTATAAACATACACACAACCCAATTTTTTTCCTGCTGGTGGTCATTCCTATACTTGTTCTTGTCAAGAACAATGAATTCGATGGTGTGAAATGTTTGTTGCAGTATGGCGTCTGGAACGCGTCGCCGACCGGTGTGTCTAGCTTGGTTTAGCGTCTCATTTCGTCCACGTACCGAAAGGGGTCGCGAAGTGTCAAAACGTGACGTCAGAAAAACCGGAGTGTCATGCCGTACGTCGGATGTCGCGATCCTGGTGGTTGGTCGCAGAAGTTCCGCAAAAGTGCACGAGAAGTACGCGAGCGTCGCGGTCGTCGCGGCGTTTCAACTCCTAGCTGCCGAGGCTTCCGTGGAGTGTCAGGCTGGACGTGTGCGACCTGCAGCGGAACAGGCGTCTGAAACATTCACCACCGCTGCTGGGACACGCGGCCAGCGACAGCAAAACTAGTCTATGACGTCATCAGGCGGAAATCGAGAGACCACTTTTTGGGGCGCTGTAAACACACCAGTCGGAGACGCGTTCCATCCAGGCACCATAGTTGCAGAAGGCATACGCGTTAGCAGCAAGGTCACAACAATGGCCGTTGATGTGACGATGGGACGCCAATGCAGGGAATATTATATACGCGTATGCGTCCCTGAGTACGCAGGAAAGCTCTCCAAGAGGCTCAACACTCAAGGGCATAGTAGGAATGACGCTGTCCCGTCATCTGGGGTTGGCAGGGTGCTCTCCGAACTGAAGAAGGCTTGCTTCCATTAAAGCGGGTCATCTTTAAAATTGACATACATGTGGGATGAAATTAATGCTCCCGTTATTTTTGGTGAGCTTCCGATTGTAGCGCAGAGAGAAAGAGAAGGATCGTTGGCGATTTCCCCAAAATCGTTTATTTTCCTTGTACGGCACCGGCTATTTTTTAAGGAGCCAGAGAGATAGAGCGAGAGGGAATATAATACAACGAAAGGTAAAATACAAACAAAAAAAAGTAACAAAAAAATAAAAAAGAGAATAATTGTGGCGCAAAAACTACTCAGAACGGATGCCTCACGTTAATGACCTATGAAACACCCGTTCGTTTTTCACGACACGCGATCGAAGTCGCAGAAAAAATTAAAGAAAAACCAGCAGCGTTCACCTCCTCAACTCGCAGCCAAAACAAGCGGCCACATGATCTGGAGTCGATTATATGCCGCCAATGTTGATCGTAGCCACGCGCTGGGGTTGGCGAGGCACAGGACACGAGCTGAGTTCCAGACATCGTTATGGTTCGGATATTGTCGTCATTGCAGCGATTGGACGCCACTACCCGAATACTTTCGAGCTATCGATTATCGCGAGCCCAAGTTGAGCGCCCTCGCAATGCTCGGGTCCAGGCTATGAGCTGCATTCACATATCGTAACTGGGGGATACTGCGATCCCCCAGTACGTCATCAAGTTTCGCGAAGGAGAGACTGAATGAAAACGCTCCCTTTCGTCCTTGAAATTACACAGCAACAAAGGAGTTCTTTGGCCAGTGGCGTTGCGTGTGAGTATCCAATTAGTCCCACTAATACGAGGAAGCTCGTAGTAAAGTGAAAAAAAACAAAACATTCCACTTGAATATTGTTGCACCGACCCTTTAACGTCAACTGCAGCAAATGTCACAAGTACGAACAAGTAACGTTTTAGTAGAGACACCAATACACTGACTCTACCTTTTGATTGGCGGTCTGGCTGCACCAGTGTTGGCGCAGACAAACCTTGTTCTTTAAAGCATGTAGCTCACTCTTATAGCCGGCTCTGCAGCTCCACAAAGATAATACAAAATATAATAGACAAAATACATGGCGGAAGAAAAAAATAACATGTATATTTGGACGTGCACATCTTTGAAGACAAGACTCGACATGTCGCGTTCATGGCATGCCCCCTTTCGAGGATATTATGCGGAACACATGCCACGCGAGGAAGGCAGGACCGCTTGGGTGCTGAGACTATAGCTTTTCCAAAGTCGCGGTCTCACCGCTAATACATCATACACAAGAGGTCTGAGGTCTTCCTCGTATGACGGTCCCGTTTCACGTTGGTCAGGCATAAAACTGCCTGAAGACATGTTTGACCTGTATAGGGGACGCCACTGTCGGGCAAATATGGCGGTCTAGAACAGATCGTGACGGGTCATCTGCTAGCTCAACGCACATCGCTGGGGCATCAGCGAGCGAGCGTTAAACTCAAAATGGTTTGCCCAGATTTTTTTTTCTCCTAATCCTCCATGTTTTGAGTTTGCGGTGACGTGTTGGCTTAATTAAGCGAGCTTCCGGAAACTGATTGACTTTCTTCGAGGAAGCGATGAAAGGACTGCCTATACTGTCCTTCCACGGTGTCGATGAACGTTGATAAATGCGGAATGTCTGGTTCACGCGCTTACCGTAAGTCGCGTTCAGAGCAACCCGTGTAACAAGCTGATGCTACAGTTACGACAGAGTCACTGGGGACAACTCTTCCGTCCCGCGAGCCACCGACAACATGTAATCACGGAAGCCACGAGAGACGAGCAGAAATCGCGAAAGGACACTGTGTTCCGGCCCGTTCAGTTTCTTTCCCGCTAGGTGCCGTCCATTTTACTGGTGTTGCGAATATGCTCTTTGCCACATCCAGAAAAAAAGGAAGTTGTGCACATTATTCGTACGCTGCGCGAAGTAGTTCTTAAAACAAAAAAATCGGTTTTCTAAAAAAAAAAAAAATCACGATGCTTTTGGCTTTCAAACGAGTAAATCTTGATGAAATAATATAAAGTTAATCCAGGGTGCACCTACATATATCTTAATTCAACGCACGAAGGGGAAAATTATTAACGTTTCGCAAAAGGCCGGATTCTGTTTTTCTTATTGCGGTTCTTGAGGCGAATACGAGTATTGAACAACCAAGGCCCGTGCACACTAGCATTTCGACGTCATCACAGTGAGACCGAATCGCAGATCGGAAACGCATGCTGCGCAAGCGTTCGGTTGGGACTCGTGTACGGTCAATGCGTCGGTCGAGGTCGCTCAGCGGCGGGTTCGGGCCTATCTGCTGACTTGACGCCATCCGAGTGTCGTGACGCTACGTGAAAATAGTGGAGGCTGTTCACGGGCTTTCCGGGGTCACACTGCTCATTCATCATACAAAAAGACAGTGTGCAAACACAAGTCACCGCAATATCCTTGGTTCGAATGCAGCGTGCCCAAGTTTCCTTCTCGAACTCATTGGCACGCGGCATTCGAAGCGCGGATCGCGCGGTGACTCGCGTTTATATCTCGCATGCAGACTGTCTTTTGTATAATGTAGTATAAGCAGTGTCACCCCGGCTTAAGGAACGGCAGGGCGCAGCGAGGGCTGCAGGGATATCTTACTATAACTCCGGAGTCAATCAGAGTGCGGCATTACCCGATAAGAAAGCCGAAGAACGAACCGCGTATAGCAAGAAGGCATGAAACATAAAGGCCACGGCCCGCGTCCCTTAAAATGTTAGTGAGAATAGGTGGTGTTGCTCAAACACGGTGGATCTCGAATGAAGAAGTTACAAACCAGCACTTGGTGGCAAGCCTCAAAGTGTGACCAGGGTTTCTCGAAAATATATATATCTTTCGGCGGTACACCGGATGGTGCGTTTAGTGGTTCCAGGTTCGCGTCCCCGCTGCAGCCCCCAAAGGCGCTCCCTCGTAATGCTCAGATGACGTCACGGCTACGTACGCTTTCAGGTATGCCGGTGGCGGTGAGGCGTTCCAAGGCTCACCTAGGCAGCAGGAGCTCCCGGCGGCGGCGGCGGTCATGGCGCGGGATGCCCTTGCGAGTCGCCGATCTAGCTGCCAAGCGGGAATCCGCCACCCGACTGGGAGGAGGAACACGCTCCATCTTCGAGCAGCCGAGCAGCGGTGGTCCGTTGCTCGCTGCCCGCTACTGCCGCTGCTCACGTGACCCGCCTTCCCCAGTTAAGAGGGAAACAACAAAAAAGTAATTTGAGGGTTGTCGCCATATTCTTCATCTCCGATTGTCCGCGAGCGACACCGCACTTGATTGGCGGACGCACCAACTCAGCAGCCGCGTCTGTTTTAATATTCAAGAGGTGCCGTGCACGTAGAGTAGATCGAGCACCGCTTCCGCGTGTGCATTCCTCCGGGAATGGGCGCCAGGCGTTACCCCCACCTACGGAACCGAGCCCACACGGACGGTTTCCACGGAATGTGCCGCTTCTTCGGAGGACTAAACCGAACAAAAACAAGAAGACGCCGAATTACGCGAGTGATAGTGCGGAGGTTGGCTCGACGATGGGACGGTTGGACGTCGCTTTCGTCCTGGCTCGGCCGTCGACTTTAATTACTGTAATTGAACGAGACTCGCATCACCGTGGAAACAGCTCCTGGAGCCTGGAATGCGCGCTCAGTGTGTGGCGTGGGGTGGGTGTAGCCAACGATTGGTCCTGGTGCTTCTTCGACTCCGGTGACGTCATTGACAAAGACCCGGCTTCGACAGTTCCTTCACGTCGTGTTGTCGACCGTTCCGGCCCTGCCCCACGTGTCAAGGCGCAGCCGGCTGAACGATCTCTTCAGGAGAGAGAGTAGGGGTCAGGATGAGTAGTTCGTAAGATATCTCTGACATCATCGGGTCGTCAACAAAGCGCTGATAGGAGGCTGAACGGGTAAAATCAGGTTTGGGCATGTTTATACAGCGGGAAGTTAATGAGCCCCAATGGGCGTCTGGTGTCTGCGCTGAAGATGATACATTTATCCAGTGCAGTGCGACTGCTAGCCCCGGAGTATTTAACGGGAATCACGCAGGCGGCAGGAGCGATACACGACCGCACGCCGGTACGATGCTCATCCAGATCGAAACGGGCAGAGGTGTGGGGAGTAAGCCCAACGTCCCTGGGTTCTGCAGCGCGAACGCTCGCTCCGCCTGCTCCTAACTACTACGGTCCATCAACACACTCGGCCACCTATCCCTTTTATGCCCGGGTCCCACTAGAGCGACAAACAGAAGCAAACGACAGCGACAAGCCTCAAACAAGAGCATTTCGCAATTTGAGAGGCTTTGTTGAATAAAGGAGGCTATACTCAAACACGAGCATCATGCACGCGAGGGTATCTTTGGCATGAAGGCTTGCGATCACTCCTGTTTACTTCACGAGCAGCGAACGACTAAACGCCTGCCAAAGATACCATCGCGAGCATGCTGCATAGATTTGGATAGGGTGCCTTACGTCGCTTGTGGTGATGACATCTGGCCATTTTGTTTCTAATTCTTCTTTTATTTTTTGTTCTGAAGCACGTGAAAGAGCGTGCCCTCCGCGCTCATGGCGCGACTGTGCTACGGCGACATTTTTCCGGCGATTTCTTTGTATTTTCTCTGTGAGCGCGTGCTGTCGGCATCGGTACCACAAAGGTGGCATCACCCTAAACAGAAGGCCATTGAGGCACGCTAGATTCGGAGGCTTGTCGCTGTCGTTTGTTCCTGTTTGTCGTTCTAGTGGGCTTAGAGCATTACCTGGAGATCAATTTGTTTTGACCGCCAGAAAAAATATGCTTCTTCGCCTCTCAACTGCGTAAGATGATGGACCAATAACCCATGTTGATACATGTATTCCGTTCAATATTTACCTCTACAGCAGCGCGATCACTCACATAATCAATGTGGGGAAACGTGATGGCTGCTGCACGGGCATGCAGCGTATGCGAAGAGGAATCGATGGCCATTTGACTTCTCTGCCCTTGAACACCTCATTTCGAAATAAAAATTAAAGTAGAGTACACCCAGCAACGTTACTAGAACCACTCAGTTGGGAAACTGCCATAGAGACTGCTCTTAAAAAGTGGCGCCGATCCGTCCACGAGAACCGAGCTAATGACGATCACAACGCCGCCATTTCTCCCGCAGCGGCCAGTCCAGGAACTGCACGTGACTTCCATTTTCATGGTAATCGGCCATTTTGGGGCCAGAACAGATACTGTGGAAAGGGCTTCGAGGTACCGCCCCCGACTCCCAGGCGGACGCGCCGCGGATTTTGACTAGGTTAATATGCGCCTAGCTCGGGACGCGCTACCTGAAATCACCGCTGAGGCATGGTTTTATAAAAACAATATTAATTGTACTGCAAAACTTGCAAACTAAAGATTTTAGAAAACAACACGCGCCCCCGTTTTGTACTAATCTCCAATAAACGTTACTACAAAAAGAGTTTTTTTCGTTGGTTTTTACGCAAAAACATGCTTTCTAAAAGCTCAAGGCGACTACAGTTAAGACAAATGATACAGAGTGGCGCTGTTGTCGCATTTAGCTCGGTCTCGGTGGACGCCAGCGGCCCAGGTTTCAACGGTGAGTTTCCCAACTGAGAGTTCTAGTAACGTTGACACCCAGTTTATGCGTCGTCTTCGCCATACACTATAGCTAGGGCTCCGTGTTTTCGGATAAATCTGAAAACTCCGAAAAACACCCGCCGGTAAAATTTTTGGCAATTCGGATTTATCCGATAAACTCCGAATTCTTATTCGCCCATGCCACCCCCCCCCCGCCCCCCCCACACACACACACACACAAAAATATATATATATATATATATTTTTTTTTTACAATTTGAGCAACGCAGGAATAATGGTCCTGGGAAAATGACACCATACTTATCTTTCAAGCCTTCGGACCGTTGTCAAAAGGGGGTCTTACCATTCGTGTCACAACAAAAGCTACTCTTTTGGTTTCCAGTTTGGGCCAGGGGATTTGGGATTTAGAGAAAGGAGAGGGGGTGCTTCTGGGGGTAACAGTGAAAGCTATGAACCATAGAGATTGCATAAAATAGGGAAGAGGGGCAGTTGAAACTGTTCTCTATTATACATCCTTAAAGGGGCCATGCAATCATAATGAAGCGTCTACCTTTTTTGCGGTTTCCGTCTCTTGGGGTTCGGGCAAGCCAGCGGGCACGGCGAGAGTAACTAAATATCAGTGCGTCATATTTTAACCGGACGACGCGGAAACCTCCTCCACCGACGGGGGCGACCCGCGGTACCGAAAGCTGCGCGTAATGTGACGTCTTAGGTCCTGGGTTTACTACTGGTCAGAGCCGCTAAAGGACTTCTTTTTAGTCGAAATACAAAAT
This sequence comes from Ixodes ricinus, assembly GCA_037355805.1. Lineage (NCBI taxonomy): Eukaryota > Metazoa > Arthropoda > Arachnida > Ixodida > Ixodidae > Ixodes > Ixodes ricinus. Next base: position 31,764 of record JAZHYW010046695.1, read on the forward strand.
ATAAGCGGCGCGAACCGTTTCAATTATTTATAAAGGTAGTTTTTGTTCAGTATTTGAGATCAGAAAAGAAACAAATGCAGTTTATAAAGTAGGGAAACAAGAAATGATCCGTCGACATACCCGCCACCAAGCGGCGGAAAAGGCGGCGCATACTAGAAAGTAGTAGTAGGATCAGGCGCCGACACGGAAAGGTCCCGGATGTACGCGGCGGCGCTGCCGGCCAGTAGGGACCGAAGGACCCGACCGGCTCTGAGCGTTCCCAAGGCCTTCGGTGAGCAGCTTTGTCTGGCGGTTTGGCCGTTTCGCGGTATGGCAGCGCGAAGTGGCTCCCATTCTGAACTGATCTTTTCCCCGTGTTTGCTGTCGTTTGTGGCCAATGAAGTGCCATGCCGAATTTGTGTTTAATCGCGCAGCAAATGCAATGAGAGCCGCTCTAGCTGCCCGCTACATACAGCCTATCCAGAACACGCTTTAGTGGCGTCCTCTCGCGCCGTCGACTGCGGAGTACGGCAGCCGTGAGCGCTCGCTCAGCTCACTACTCCTCGTCTAGTTCACGGCCACTCAAGCAACCAAGGACGTCATGAAGGAGGTTATTTTTTGCTTGTTTTTGTAATTTTAATTTGCCTACAACTTTTAAAATAAAGCGAAATTCGAGAAAAGAAAAGTGTCATTAAGTTACTACGTTCAGTGCGCTCAGGTTTGGTGCAAATTAAAAATTAGTAAAAACGCCAATTGCAGGACCCCTTTAAGCGACTCCACCTCGCGCGGCCGCGGGATAGATTGATGGGACTGACTACGAGCTTCCTTGCGGCATACCTCCGGCAGTTCATTGATTTTAAGGTATCGACGTTTATCGAAGCCGCAATTGTGTGCGACTTTTGTCGTGGGACAAATTAGTATTGCCAATGACACCAACGCCAAATTCAGCTGAAGAAATCTTAATTGATACAATCGCGTTTTTTATCTGGCATACGTTTGCATCCGGTTATTATTTATTATATTTTAATAGGAAACACTGCGAAATTAATCTCCGAATTTCGGAGACTTGGGGATTTACGAAAAATAAACTCCGATAAACACCAAATTTTCGGTAAAAAAATATAACCCGAAAACACCCTACCGAATTTCACGAAAAATAGAGCTCCCGAAAACCACGGAGCCCTCACTATAACCCATACACCGCTCAGTGAACGTTATTTACTCTAATTGGTGGTAGCGACACTTGATGGGTAAATCTTTCCGGTACTTTTCACGATTGATATGTCTATGGTCGGCAAAAAACGTTCATTAACGTAGAAGTTTGGGCTAGTTGGTAAGTAGACATGATAAAAACAAAACAGCGCAAAGACAAGGACGAAGTACAAAGGGAAAAAATTGGGTTGTGGGGATATTTATACAGCGAGTCGTTGGTCAGTATTTTTAAGTTGCGACGGAACACTCGCTGTAGATGAGCAATTTAGCCAGCGTGGTACAACCGCTAGCCTGTAGTCTTTAACGTGCACCACGCAGTAGTGATACACGACCGCACGCCGGTACGATGCTCCTCAGATCCCGAAACGGGCAGAGGTGGGGATTGAACGCAGGATCCCTGGGTTCTGCAGCGCGAGTAAAGGAAGGAACAACGGGACACAGCGCTGGCTGTTCCTTACTTGTCCTTGGTCTTTGCGCTGTTTGTTTTTATAAAAAAACGTTCATTTCTGTTAGGTATTTCTGTTCAGCACTTTGGTCTTATGAGGAATGGCAGAAAATCCGAAAATAGGGCTTATCAACATATTGCTGACGTCAGTGTTACGGCTAATATTTATATCGGAATAAAGTTATATAAATTAGTATGCATAAGCTTCTGGCACAGCAGAAGCATAAATTATTTCTTTGTATATATAGAGACACTAACGTTGCCGTTATCTAGATACGGTCCAGGTTGTTTTTGAAGAATAGTTGATGCCGCACTTGTAGCAATCACGCAAGGACGCCTGGATGATCAATGATCTTCGCGTATCAATCAATTGCAAAACAACTCCCTAGATAAAAGTAAAGAAGAAAGAACACCTGTGAACTTGGGATTCTTACTGCATGCAGTTTCTCTCGCGTCAGCGTACGGCACACTGTGCTAAGGGTATTATGCGTCGCAAGCATACACTACGCGACACAGTTTGCCCGAGCACGATTCATCGGCGCTGCTTCGCATTTTAATCGAACGAGGAACCGACTAGCGTTGCGTTTTACGGCTTAAGCTCGGTGCCATATACTGGCGCGTTCCAGCATATTAGTAGTTCGGACAGTAAGCCGTGTTCAGAGTCTTTGAGAGAAAACAAGGAAAAACCGGCGATCGCTTGTGACGCGCTCTGTACATAGTGAGCACGTCTCATTGAAATCATTGTCGGCC